>BKCH01000286.1:0-162199 GCA_008635985.1 Ficus erecta | reverse complement strand
TTTATGCCAAAATCGGGCGTTGACCAAGGAAAAGATATAGATTGTGTATTATATATAATTCGATGACATAAAATGCAGCACTTCAAAAGGTTAGGAGCACTTAATCAAGGTCAGTGACGGAGCTAAAACTTTTTCAATGGATACTATGACCCAAAAAAAAAAAAGTTGAGATAATTTTTTACTGAACAAAGACATGGTCTTTAACTATTAAAAATGAGGGGGTAACAATTATAATTATTTAAAAGGAAAAAACCTGGTTTCTAAAGTGTTACTGAGGGTGCTTTAAAAAAAAAAAGTGTTAATGAGGGCAATTTCACATTAATTTAATAATTAAAGAAATATTAATACAATAAAGATAAAACTCTATTATTGCCTAGTAATACTTGTTGGATACTCAATTATTTCAAACGTCACTTAAAAATCATATTGCATACAATCTAGATACCTAAACCACGTCTCATGTTTATTTTATTTTATTTTATTTTTTTGGAATGTGGGGTGAGGAGATTCAAATTTATACCTTTAAATGGAGTCATATGTGATATTATCGTTAGGTTATGTCTGTAACCAACCGTGGGGAAAAATAACACATACACAAGTTATATAAGAATGTGTTAGTATACTTGACAAATAAATTTACATAAACATATTTGTGTCGAATTGACAATCATGGAAGGAAAAACTTGGGGAAGGCTTTACACGAGGGTAAGGACACCAAGACCTAGTGTAGCGGCTCCCTCCAGCTAGATCTAGAGATCATCGGTTGTAGAGAAGACGATAATCGGCCATGTAATCTAGCATAGGCTGTAGCTCAAGTCGAGAACATTGAGTTAATTCAAAGAGATGAAGAATTATAAAATGTTAATTTTTTATTTTGATTAATCACTATATTTATCAGTGGTCAATTGCTGATTAACATGTAAATATTGATTGATGCTAATTAATTAATGGTTGCTAATTGATTTATCATGACTAATGATTGGTCATTTACCAAATGGTCTATCATAATTGATCACTTTTAAAAATGATTAGAAGAAGAAGGCGAAGACGTAATGCTATGATAAAAGGCCAAGAGGGAGTTTATATCATTAAATAAACAAGTTTGTGCATTGTATTGTGTCACTCGTATAATTAGGGTCCATTTAGGGGCAAGATCTGGATCTGGTTTCCAGATTTTTTTGGGGTCTTTTACTCAATTCAAAACATTTTTCACTATTCACATCTCCAAAATCGATAGTAAATTCAAACTTTAAAAGTCCACAATATTATATTAAAGTCCAAATTAGATGATTTTTTTAATTGTATAAAATTTTAAGAGCAACGAAACAAGTTCCTATGAATATTTTTTATAACACATTTTAACTTTTTATACTTGTTTACTTCAAACAGTTTTTTTTTTTCCCAACAAAACATATATTTCAAAATACAATTCAAATCTCCAAGACCACCATGATGGGCCCTCACATTGTGTTTGGATTCTTGGCACGTTTATTAACCGTATTGTATCTAGGGCTAGTCGTGTTTATGTTAATGTCAACCCTGCTGGTCTAATTATATTATACTAATATACTAAAGGAGAGACCTCATTTTACTGTTTTTGTTGCAGTATGTGAACAGTGATTTTTCTTTTTTTCTTTCACTCCACGTCTCAGTTGCTACGTACAGCACAGGGATGCACAGTTTTTTTTTGCTTGGCTCTTTTCCCTCGCTCTATTGTTTCTGCGCTACAGTGGCGCACAGAAACCAACAGCAATTTTGGCTTGAAATCGCCCGAAACCAAGAGGCATTTGGCTTGAAATGCCGCTTTTGCCCCTC
Source organism: Ficus erecta (assembly GCA_008635985.1). Classification (NCBI taxonomy): domain Eukaryota; kingdom Viridiplantae; phylum Streptophyta; class Magnoliopsida; order Rosales; family Moraceae; genus Ficus; species Ficus erecta. The sequence continues at coordinate 160,384 of BKCH01000286.1, read as the reverse complement.
ACTTTCTTTAGCCGGTTGAGCTGCCCACAATGAATGCCCGGTTTTGCCCTCCATACCCTATTTCCCTTCTCTTCTTTGTGTCGTCGTCCATGTCCCACTTGACATTTCTCTTTCTATTTTGCATCTTTTCTTCTCTTTCTCTCTACAGCTATGCGTCTGTCTCTTCATCGTCACCAATGGATTTTTGGTTTCTCAATCTTAGATTTTTTTTTTTGGTTCGTTTGGCAACTGATTTTCCTTTTTGGTTTCGGCTTACTACTCATGCTATTTTCGCAGGTGTGTTTGTTCTCTACGGTTGCGGAAATTTTTCCCCGTTCTTCATTTTCTGAAAATTTTCCCCCTTTTTATGTTGTTTGGTTAGTGTGTTGAAGGTTTGAATATGTTTTGTGTGTTGAGGCTTTAGGTTTGATTTTTGTGTATTATTGTGTTCTTCGTTACTGTTTTGGAGGTTTTCTTTTTTCCCTTTTTCCCTTTCCGTTGATTTTATGATTATATTTTAAATTTTTACACTGTCTTTGTCTCTACAGCTTTGCAGTCTGCTTCTTTTTCGGTTTTTTGGTTTCTAACCCTTAGACATTTTTTTTTTTTGCCCTTTGCTGCTCATTTTTTTTCTCTTGGTTTGGGTTCTACTACGCTACAGCTTTGTGTGGCTATTCTTCTTTTGCGGCTTTTTGGCTTCTAAACCTTAGATTTTGTTTTTTTTTTCGCTTCCTCTTTGCGTGCTCAGCATGTTCCTTCTTTTCTCGCTTTAGCTTCTAAACTTAGACCCCTTCTTTTTTTTCCCCCGTTTGATCTCATTCTTTCTTTGGTTTCGGTTCTACTACTGCTACAGCTTTGCATGTCTTTCTTCTTTTCTTCGGCTTTTTGTCTTCTACACCTTAACTTTTGTCTTTTTTTCCCCCCTTGCCTGCTCATATTTTTCTTGGTTTCGGGTTCTCTACTGCTGCTATTTTTGCAGGTGTTTTTGTTTTTTCTGGTTGCACAGGTTTTGTTCTCGATCTGCATTTTTGGATTTTTCTCCTCATTTTATGTTGTTGGGTTAATGTGTTTGAAATTTGGCTATGTTTTTCTGTTGGAGGTTTTGGTTTTTATTTTGTTTTATTGTTTGTTCTTCTAACTATTTTGGGGGCCGTTTTTCTCTCCAATTCTGTCTTCTCTTGCCCGGTTCTTTGTTATTCTTTAACTCAGTTATGTATTTATCTCTCATGTACCTGATTTCCCCTCCTCCCCCGATTGAATGTTTTGTTTTCACTTTTGGAATTTTCCCCTTAAAACTTTTATGTCCCGCCCCCCCCCCCCCTGCCTTTTTTTTTTTTTGAGTGTTCAATTATTGTAGTTGGGTGTTGAGTGTTTTTTGTTGTAAGTCTTGGATTTGGATATTGCTTTTTACCCATGTTCATATTTCCTTCAATTTTCCCCGTCGTTGGCACTTTTTGATTTGTTTTCCAAGTTTTTGGAAACACATGCAGGACACTAACAACACGTGAACAAACATTTATGGTATGTTGAATTTTGCCCCCTTCTCTCTTTTGGTTCTGTTTTCGCCTTTTTTTTCCCCTGATATATGATTGTATTCATACTTTTTGCAGATTGGAATAACAACTGTGGCAAATTAAATGGATGCAAGTATCAATCGGGATATTGAAGATTATTTCTCTGTAGTTTGTATCTTGTAATTTTAGTGTTTTTCTCCCCGGGTAATATTCTTGATTTCCTTTCCAAATTTGATTTGCATGTTGTGCGTCGATGATTTCCTATATTTTAGGATTTGCAGTGTTTGGTGTTTTATTATCAGTAATTTTTTTTTGTCAAATTTTTTTATATAATTTGCTTTTATCATAGATAGGACATTTTTTTTTTTATTGGTTAATTATGATTAAGTTAGTGTGCCTGATGTTTTGCTATCTCCATTTTTGTGTTTAATTTCTCTTGGATTATTGCTCTATTCTGTCTGGTAACTGAATTGCATGCTTTAGTTAGATTTCAATCAATTGTTAGATGTTTAACTATGTAGTTCCCTAGCTATAATTATAAGATGTGATGGTTTTAAATTATGTGCGAAATTTTTTTTCTTTTTGTTGTATTGTAGTGTATACTCGAAGTATCTCATTTACTGCTCATGATTACTTTGACTGTGATTTTTTTCAGAATCCCTTTATCATTAATGCAGCGTTTCTTAAAATTTATATTTGGTCTGTGTGAAAAATTTTGTATGTAAAAATGAATGTGTATTTATAATAATATATATAATTCAGACATCTTAATGTAAATTTAACTTTATAAAAAAACAAACTAACTTCTTAAAGTTGTTGTAAATATTATCTTTCTTAATTGACTGCATTTAATATATATTATTATTTTCATATTTTGTTTCTAACTTTTTCTACTACCACCGTGCAACGCACGGGTAGTACACTCGTACATATACTAAAGAAAGGCCCCGTTTACTGTTCTTTGTGCAGTGCGTAAACAGTGTTTTTTCCCCTTTCCTTGCACTCCACCGTTTCAGCTGCTACAGTGTAGCACAGGAATGCACAGTTTTTTTGTTTGGCTATTTTCCCCTCACTCCACTGTCTCTGCCGCTACAGTATCGCACAGTAACCAACAGTATTTTTGGATTGAAATGCCGTTTTTGCCCCTCACTTTCTTAGCCGGTTGAGCTGCCCACAATAAATGCCCGGTTTTGCCCTCCATACCCTATTTCCCTTCTTCTCTTCTTTGTGTCGCCGCCCACTGTCTCTTGACATTTCTCTTTATTTTCCATCTTTGCCCTCTCTCTCTCTCTATAGCTTTGCGTCTCTCTCTTCATCTGACCAACAGATTTTTGGTTTCTCAATCTTAGATTTTTGGTTTTTTTGGTTCGTTTGGCTGCTGATTTTCCTCTTTGGTTTCGGCTTCTACTACTGATGTTGTTTTCGCAGGTGTGTTTGTTCTCTCCAATTGCAGAAATTTTTTTCCCGTTCTTCATTTTCTGAAAATTTTCCTCCTTTTTTATGTTGTTTGGTTATTGTGTTGAAGATTTGGATATGTTTTTGTGTTAGGCTTTAGGTTTTGATTTTGTGTTGTTATTTTGTTCTTCGTTACTGTTTCGAGGGGGGGTTTTTTTTTTTTTTTTTTACTTCTCCGTCTTGATTTTCTGTCTCTATCTTTCATCTATTGACTGTCTCTCTCTCTACAGCTTTGCATGTCTTTCTTCTTCTTCTTCGGCTTTTTGGCTTCTAAACCTTAGACTTTTGTGTTTTTTTTTTTTTTTTTTCCCTTTGCCTGCTCATTCTTTTTCTCTTGGTTTCGGGTTCTACTACTGCTATAGCTTTGCATGTCTTTCTTCTTCTTCTTCGGCTTTTGGCTTCTAAACTTAGACTTTGTTTTTTTGTTTTTTTGTTTTTTTTTCCCTTTGCCTGCTCATTCTTTTTCTCTTGGTTTCTGGTTCTACTACTACTGCTATTTTTGCAGGTGTGTTTGTTTTCTTCGGTTGGACAGGTTTTGTTTTCGATCTTCATTTTCGGATTTTTTTTCCCTCATTTTATGCTGTTGGGTTATTGTGTTGACAGTTTGGATATGTTTTGTGTTGGAGGTTTTGGTTTTTATTTTTGTTTTATTGTTTTGTTCTTTGTAACTATTGTTTTTTTGGGGGGGGGGGGGGGGGGGGGGGATGGTCCCATTCCTCTCTCTCTCCCCGGTTTTTTGTTATTCTTTAACTCAGTTATGTATTTTTCTCTCATGTGCCTGATTTTTTTTTCCCGTTTGAATGTTTAGTTTTCATCTTTGGAATTTATCCCTTAAAATTTTTATCCCCCTCCCCCCCTCCCTTTTTTTTTTTGAGTGTTCAATTATTGTGTGAGGGTGTCGAGTGTTTTTTGTGTTGGAAGTCTTGGATTTGGGTTTTACTTTTTGCCCAGTGTTCATATTCTTCTTCATTTTTCCCCTGTCGTTGGTACTTTTTGATTTGTTTTCCAAGTTTTTGGAAACAAATGCAGGGCACTAAAAAACGTGAACAACAATTATGGTATGTTGATTTTTTCCCCGCTTCTCTCTTTTGGTACTGTTTTCGCCCTTTTTTTTTTTTTTTTTTTTTTTTTTTGTGATATATGATTGTTGTTCATTACTTTTTGCAGATTGGAATAATAAATGGATGCAAGTATCAACCGGAATATTGAAGATTATTTCTCTGTAGTTTAATCTTTGTAATTTTTAGTGGTTTTTCTCCCCGGGTAATATATTCTTGATTTTCTTTCCAAATTTGATCTTTGCATGTTGTGCGTCGATGATTTTCTATTATATTTAGGATTTGCAGTGTTTGGTGTTTTTATTATAAGTAATTTTTTTGGTTAATTTTTTTTTATACAATTTGCTTTTATTATAGATAGGACATTTTTTTTATAATGGTTAATTATGATTAAGTTAGCGTGTGTGATGTTTTGTTATCTCCATTTTTGTGTTTAATTTCTGTAGGATTATTGCTCTGTTCTGTCTGATAACTGAATTGCATGCTTTAGTTAGATTTCAATGAATTGTTAGATGTTTTAACTATGTAGTTTACTAGCTGTAATTATAAGATGTGCCAGTTTTAAATTATATGCGTACTTTTTTTTGCCCTTTTGTTGTATTTGTAGTGTATGCTGAAGTTTCTCATTTACTGCTCATGATTACTTTGACAATGATTTTTTTACAGATTCACCTTTATCATTAATGCAGCTGCTTTTGTTAAAATTTGTTATTTGGTCTGTGTGAAAAATTTTTCCTCTCTTTCTTCCACCGCCTCTTCTCATTTAACCGATTCTCTCTTTTAAATAAATCTTCTCTTCATTTATTGCTTCATCTCTTTCCTTCACCATTAATGTTTCTGTAAAATTCTCTTCCCTGCTTTCCCTTGAATCTTCGTTCCTCTCTGTTAAGACCTGCTTTTTAATCTAGGTACTGTTCTCATTCAAACGTTTTTATGACTGTTGATTATTGTGTTGTTATTTCAACGTGTTTATTTTACTTTTTTTTTATTTAAATACTAAACAAATAGACTGTTTATACTTATATTATCTATCTTAACTAACTATTTGTATTGTGTAATATTCAGTTATTTGCTTTTATTTTTTTTCTACATCGCCGTGCGTAACACGGGTATTAGACTCGTTATTTACTATATAGTAGTAAAAAGTAAAAGTATGTACAACACTAGATAACTTTTGATATTATATGTCTGGATGGAAAGTTTTTATAATTCAATATTGTATATCTTTATTTTTATCTTTATCTTTACATATATAAAAGAGCTAATATCACTCTTCTCATCTTCTTACACTTGTCAACCCATAGTTCTTTCTAGCCTTTTTCCATTTTTTTCCTTCTCTTTTTTTCCCCCCTCCTTTCTATCTTTTGGTTACATTTTTCTTTATTTTTTTTACGTTTTCATATACAAGATTTTCTTTATCTCGTTTTCAGACAAGCTAAAATTATTATTTTTTAAAATTTTTTAATCATATTATTAGTATTCTTTTTAACATATTGTTCTTTTTTTTTTTTTTTTGTTTTTTTTGCTAAAACATACTATCACTACTATTTGATAACCAAAAAAAAAAAAAAAAAAACACTGAGCCTTACACGTGCTTCGCACGTGTTTTCACTCGTACTGGAGTAAACATTGAAAACATATAAAAGGCTTTGGATGTTTGTCAAATGTTATGATTTTTTAGTCTTCACCCTAAATCAATCAAATCAAACCCATAAAATCTATTATTCATTATGATTTTAATTTTTTTATATTAAAAAACTGTTTTTTTTTCTTTTCTAATATTCGTTATGATTTATTTTTTAAAAATATTTTTTTAGTTAAAAAAACTATGTTTTTAATTATTGGTAATTTTACTTCCAATCGAACTACGAACACCCGTCACTATATTTGAACTCTAAGTTGCCCGAATAATAAAAAAACTTCTATAGTAAGATAACCTTATTATTATTATTTTTTTGAAGGTAGAAGAACATTATTTTTGCACAATATTGTTAAATTTATTTCATAAATATCTTTAATTTAAGAGTAAATTACTCGTTTAGTTTTTAAAATTTTAAGGTTGTGTAATTTTGGTCCCTAATCTCTGTCTTTTTTTTTTTTTTTTTTTTTTTTTTTGTAGCTTGAATGATCCTTTACTCTTAAAAACGAAGATACAATAATTATTTTCGTTAATTTTTAGACTAAATCTGTCGTTGAGTCTAAAATTTTGATCAAAATTACTATAATGATCCTCATATACATATAATTATATATCTAAAGAATTTTTCTTAATTTATGTAATGAAATATTAAAGAAGGACCAAAATTACACAACACTTAAAAATTTTAAGAGCTAATCTAACAATTTACGTGATTTAAATAATACCAATGAGTTTAATCTCTTTATAGTAAGGACACTCTAGGGTAGAATATCTCTATTATGTCATGTTTCATAAGAAACGTAATTAGAGGCGAAAAGACCAACAAAATGCCGGGTCTAATTATAAATAAGAACTACCAATTCTCCTTGAAATCCGCGAAGGCCCAAAGCCAATTTTTCCAATTCTCCAGGCAATTCACGTCACCCGATTGGCTCTTCATCAACCACCAACCCTCGTCACGTGCCATCCACCACCTCGTTTTCTCTCAATGCAAAACAATTTCTCCTTGGACATTTTTACCCTCCCTCGTCCCCACCAATGCCCCCTCACTATTCAACAACGCGATAAGGCTATTTTCGTCATTTCAGTGATGTTTGGGACCCCGTGGAGTAAATCGCAGTGGGAAGTTGGATGGAACAATCTGGAATCTTTTCTCAGCATATGCCGCATTCCATTAATTAACCTTTGACATATACAAGGAAAAAAAAAAAAAAAAAAACAAATAAGTTGGTGTAATTTACATACTTGCTTTTTTTTTTTTTTTTTTTTTTTGTGTGTTCGAAATAGACAAATAACCATGGCAATTTGATATTTTTTTATCCAAAATATTTATTTTCCATAGTGCCAAAAATTATTCGTACATTAATAAAAAACTTTTTACATTTTTTCTTTAATATTACCCATTATTATTTTCACAATCATCGTGAAAAATATTAAGCGTAGTGAAAAAGCGACATTTAATGATTACTTACAAGTGATATAGAAAAATTAAGAGTTGTAAAAAAAATTAACAGCCTCTGATGGATCTACTCTAAAAATAAAAAATGAAAATATTACCGTCCTTATAATAAAATTAATTAAAAAATCTATATAAAAATAGGAGAATTTCTAGAAAAAAAAATCACAAATAATTGCATATTTAGCAGGGAAATCTAAAACTGCATAAGATAAGTTCAAAAAAAACTACGCATTATGGTAAATTTTTTTTTATAATAGAGGTAAAATCTTAAAAAAAAAAAAGAAAGTAAATCTGAAAAAAAAATATTCCACAAAAAGAGAAGAAATTTGATTTGTTTTCCCCTCAGAATACAAATGGTTATTTTGTGTCTCGAATATATTAATAAATTAAAAAAAGAATTTGTATTACTTGCCACATTTTCCAAGTAGACCCCACATTGGTGCTCTTTCTCTTATTGCATTTCTGTCTCTCTGTCTTCCATATAAATATGGTGGAGACTTCGCCGTCGCGAGACCCTGCAATTACTAGTCTCCGACGAAAAGGTTTTGCAATTTAGTCCCCGATGGGTGCGTAGGATAAAAGCGTACGCTCAGGTTATCAGCACACGATAGCCTCGACCCCCGCTCTCTGGTGATGCTCGCTGTACTCTGCGCTCGCTCCAAGCCCAGAATCCTCAGCTCCTTCCTCTCCTCCCTCGCTCACGGCTCGGCGGTTCACACCACCACCATAACCACAACCTCTATCTGAACGGCCGGTTCATCTCCGGTCCGGTCCAATTCGCGGACTGTTACCACCGGAGAGATGACGCCGGCCGTCGTCGCCGCCACTCCAGCGCCTGCCAGCTCGGCGCGGCGTGCGGTGGCGCGGCGTCCATCTGGCACGCCATCCTGCCGTCGTCCGGTTGTGGCTTAGGAGTAGGAGGAGGACGGAGGTTCGATCGTCGGAGGCCGGCAGCGGTTCACTTCGATCAGCTCAAGGGCGAGGGCTCGTGGAACGCCGCCCTCGACGCCCGCCCGGCGCGTTGGCTCCACCGCGCCGACTCCGCTTGGCTTCTCTTCGGCGTATGCGCTTGCCTCGCGCCGGCGACGCTCGAAATCGGCGGCGACGGCGCAAGCTCCGAGTCGCCGCGGGCGGTTTCGGACCAAAGAGTTGTCGTTTCTGCCGACTCTGAAAGCTCGTTCTCTGATGCGAACATTGATACTTCCGCCAATTATACGGTTACAGGTATACATATAGATATACAACCACTCGCACATATGCATATATGCTTGTTTATACATGCGTATACGTGTCTGAAGCTACGATATATATATATATATATATATTCTTTTCCATCTTTTTGAGATTTTGATTTGTTTTTCTTCGTGGTGGTTGGTTTTTATTAATTTATTCCCAGTAGTATGCTTAGTTATGATCGACACCTGTTTGATAAAAGTTACTGATGTTTTTTTCGTTTTATGCTGAGAATTACAGGTTTACGGGCCTTTTATAATTAATTCATTGACACACACACATATTATACATATATGTGTGTATACGTATATGTATTTTGAGTAACTTTTTAATTTGTTCACAATGAATTTTGTGTTTAGTGATCAACTACACCTGTTTGATGAAATTTCTGAGAGATTTTTACTTTCTTTCGTACTGAGAATTACTTGTGAATTAGGTGTGGATCTCATAAATATAAATATATATTTATATATATATATATATTTATATATTTGATCATATGAACATTGAATGGAATCCATATACGTATGTATGAAATCCGAATTTTGATTGGAATTATTTGAGAAAATCGTCAAGTGAAATTTTTTGATGTGACAAAGCGTTGAAATATGACAGGCGTGGTAGCAGATGGTCGGTGCCTGTTTAGAGCGATAGCTCACGTGGCATGCTTGAGGAATGGGGAGGAAGCTCCAGATGAAAGTCGTCAGAGAGAACTCGCTGATGAATTAAGAGCTCAGGTAAATTAATTTTGTTTCCGATTCTTTCTTCGAATTCACTTTCTGGTTGTTCGAAAACGTCACTGAAATGTTTGTAATTTTGCTGACTAAAAACTGAACGTAGGTTGTGAATGAGCTCTTAAAGAGGCGTGAGCAGTCCGAATGGTAAGTTTTCGTGAATTGGCTTTGGTTTTGTGAGGGGTAATGAATGCCCTTTGGTTTTGTTTGGTGTACTGAATTATGAGTTGATTTTTGTGTTAATTATATGTTAACAGGTTCATTGAAGGTGATTTTGATGCATATGTGAAAAATATTCAACAACCTTATGTGTGGGGTGGAGAACCAGAATTGCTCATGGCTTCTCATGTTCTAAAGTGAGTGTTTTGCACTCTGTTTTTTTCACCATATTTGTCAAATTCATGTCACTCCATCAATGCTTAGTGCCAATGTCGATATGGGATATTGAATTCCAAATAGAATCCTTATCTATTTGGTTTCTCTGAATTGTATCTCTAATTTACAAACTAATTCTTTTTTGTTACATGTTTTTAACGTCATTGTTATATCAAAAAAAACTGTCATACTTTCCGCTTCTGCATATTACGGTGTAGGACAGTATTAAGTCTCTCTTTTTCCTTCTTCCGTGCAGGACACCAATTTGGGTTTTTATGAGGGATAGGAGCACCGGCGGTTTGGTGAACATAGCGAGGTACGGCGAAGAGTATGGAAAAGAGGAAGCGAATCCCATAAATGTTCTGTTTCATGGGTATGGTCACTATGACATCTTGGAGACTCCTGAGGAGAAACAGCCGTCACAAACTGCATGTGTAGTAGGTTGATTTGGTTCTTTTTAGAAATACTAGTTGGAGTTGAGTAGAATAAATCAAACTCTCCATGGGAGAGTTTCACCATTGATAGCATCTGTTTAGTTCAAAACCGTTTTCTACAATAAACCTCCATTTCAAGCCTTGGCTTGTTCTAATTTTTGTACATTTCTCGTTGTCTCCAAAGAATTGGCATACACATTGAATAGAAGTTTCTTAGGTGTCTTGACTTCGTTGGTTTGTTCAAAATTTTCAGGAACTTCTTATGAGAATTCAATGGTATCATACGAAAAATCCTTCTTCGTAATGCACTATTTCAACCTTAAAATTTTTATCAGATTCCATCAGTTTTACATGTATACATTATTGAGCATTCATAAATATAAACTACCAATAGATATACAAGGCATCCTATCGTGAAAAGCTCCCACTCCTTGATATATCATTCTGGTCCAATGTCATTTGAATATCTTTCATAAACACACTCGACTTTAAAGAATTTTGCCGGATAAAGTGAGCGTGAAAAATACGAGTAGAAGATGTTCCAATATGACATAGTCCGTGGTGGATAGAAAGATTGACAATACTCGTTAGTGGGTATTGTTTTGTGTACCTGTCAGTTCAAAGCTGTATGGTGGGCAATTTATTCATTAAAACTGTTTCATAAAGTGCTTATGTAAACAACTCTATTCTATTCAATGAATTTTCATTATTTTTTAACACTTGATATTTCTTGTACGGAAACATTTTATTCCATAGTGTACCTTGTAGCACCAAAATCTGACGAAGTGAAATGAAATCTTTAACTTAAAAACAAAAGATTGTCCTCAAAAAACACATTTTTAGATTGTTGCCTCAATTATTATAGTTTTGGTTTTTTTTTTCTTTTTTTTTTTAATTTTTAATTTAACCTCCAATTAGATAAGTATAGATGTAAAAAATCCAAACATGTATTAAGGAGGACAAAAAACATAAACATATTTATTTGAATGGCTGTTTCCAAATTCTCTTAAAAATAATCCAATATTTAGCCAAAACTATACCACATCTTAGAAATAGAATTCCTTGTTATGTTATCATTAGAACAAGAATTGCACAGGACAGATTTAACTCTTTATCTTTAACAAAAATATTAAAAGAAAACACTTTTTTTTCCCTTGAAATTTTAACATACGGAAAAAGTAAACATAGCACTTTTTGGTTCTACCAACCAACCTTTATCTAATAATATTATTATCATTATTGTTATTATTTTAAGTGCAGCACCAACTAACATGGTGCCTTTATGTAAGTCACTTTCAATAAGGTCACGAGTGAGAAGACCGTATGTAACTCTATTTATTGTTTAAGAACATGCTTTACAACATTATTATTATTATTGTTATTATTATTATTTTGACGATATATTGTGTAGGTTAATTTTCATTGTTGAATGATAGAAAGAAACCATTTGAATTTTTTGAAAATTTTTTTATGTGCAAGTTGACATAAAAAAAAGAAAAAGAAAAGAAAGGGCTAAACTCCTTTCTTCAATCATTCATGATTCAGAATCGAACTGCGGGTAAATCCTAACAAATTTTCAAGATTTTTTTCTTCTTCTTTTTCATCAGACAGACAACATCACGTTGCAACAAATTATAAGGTCATGTATGATCTCTCTTTTACCTGGTATATGGACGACAAACCTTACTTGTATGAAAAGCACTATCCGGACATGATGAGGATATATCCAAGTTCACGTGATGCATATACATCCATATATTATTTAAAATTAGGCAAGTATGTAAAAATACATGTACAAAAATTGAGATAAAAAATTGCAGTTTAGTTGGAGTTAAACTTGAAAATCAAATGGGGGCTAAGTATTATCAAAGTCAAAAAATTTTAATTGACTTAGTTTTGAATATAGATTTGTGTTAATATTGATTAAAAATAACTTTTTATACTCTTAATTAACAACTTATATGTAAGTCAAGTGTCAATTTTCATAAAAAATAAACATTGCAATCAATGAAGGGTAAATTACTACAAATTTATAAGTTTAGGATATAAATTATCAAATAAAGAATTTACAACTGTGCGATAAATTCGGGGTGTGTCGGTGCAAAATATCCTAAGAAATACTACAAAAAAGTGGCTAAATCTACGTGGCAGCCTAAGCCACCACCATGGCCATTCCTGGCTCATCTCTCTCCCACTCTATGCCCATCTTTGGCAGAGTTAAAAAGACGAAAGAATTATGAGAGAAAGAAATAAATAGTTATTTTTAAAAATTAATTAAATAAATAACAGAGTTTTAAAATATTTTGAGTAAATAATATATTTATTATGTAAATGATTCATTTACATATTATAAATATGACATTTAAGTCTTATATATGTGTCATTTACTTAATAAATTTTTTATTTACCTGAGAAATCTACTATTAACTGATAAATATGTTATTTACTCAAAATATTCAAAATATATTATTATTTTAATTTTTTTGTAAAAATTCTATTTACTATAATTATTCAAAGAATTATTAGATGAGAGATTTTGGAAGAACAAATATTATAAAGTAATTTATATATCAAATAGTCATTTTAATATATATTTGTAGGTATAAATTATTGGTAATTTTATGATTTGCTTAATTAAAGATGTAGAGTTCGAATCCTCTAATCTTAAGTTTAAAAAAAATGTCATTTTAATATAAATAAATGAACCCCATCTTTTCTTATCGATACCAATGTCCTATTGTTAAATAAACTAAATTAGATATGTTAGTTACTCTTTTTCTTTCTATTCTATAAGATCATGTGAAAGTAAAGCTCCATACTTTCTTTTTATTTGCTCATCTTGATATTTTACTTCTAATTCCTTCCCATGGTCCATGAAAATTGATCTTGCGATAATATCACATGTGGGTACTTTTAATAGAACTAATAGCAAGGAATCCTCTTTTCTTTCCTTTTTTTTTTTTGGTGTTTGTTTTTGTTCTTTTTTTTTACTTTTTTCCCTCACGATTGACACATAGATACTTAATATGTCCAACAAATCAATAATTCTTTTAGTAAATGTGTAATGAAATACATGTAAACGAGTCATAGATTGCTCAAAACCTCCTAACGAGTAAATTCACACCATACTCGGGCTTTACCACTAGCTTTTGGACCGGGAAGTGCCTATATTTGGGTGACAAAGAGAACGAGAAGTTGGACAATAAGACAGCAAGAAGGATCTTGAGTTCAGCCATGGCAAAGTTTTGTCCCAAACACACCCGAGGCCCCACTCCAAAGGGCATGTAGACATGGGGTAACTTGCAAGAGCCGCTCACGCCGTTGGCAAATCTTTGAGGATTGAACACAAAAGCATCGGGACCCCATATCTCGGGGTCTTGTTGGAGTGTCACCAACATGGTCCAAATGTTGACACCTTTAGGCACAAGTATGTCTCCAAATTGCAAATCTTGTAATGCCTCTCTTGATACCATAGGCACCGGAGGGTAAAGTCGCAAAGACTCGTGAATTACCATTGTTAACTGCATCGAAAAAGGGGTTTGTGAGCGATAGATAATTACCATCCAAAAAGGGTAGTATAGTTTGGATTTGTTTGATTTGTTTAATTTTGTTTGGTTACTTTATTTCTTGCTTGTAAAAATTAAGTTTGAAATTAAAGTACAGTAGAATATTATACTCACTGTTTTCATTTGCGGACCATTTCAGCATCAGGAAGTTGACCCCCACAGATATCAGAACCTCGACACGAGCCCTAGCTTGCCATTCTTGATTTGAGGCCAACAACATCAATGTCCATGTTGCAGAGACTGCAGTGGTCTCATACCCCGCCAGGTATATGTTCTTACAATTATCGACGACAAGTCGCTCGATGGAATCTTGGCCTAAAGCTCCGTTTTCAGCGCCTTCAAGGATCGTCTGCAGGAGGTCGTTTTGAATTTTTGTTGATTGCTTTCTTTGCTTCACAACCTTCAGAATCAGCTCCCGGATCTCGTTTTGCAGCCTTTTGTTTCTCTGTTGCTCCTTGTGGGAAGAAATCTGAACAATTAGATAAATAGATCGACCAAATTCAGAACCAACAGAGGCTTATGTGTTTTACTTTGTTCTCTACTTTTTATGACAATTAGGACCTTCGAAAAAAGATATTTATGATAAGGGCCTAGGAAATATCACGTGTTTGGCACTGTTTTTGCTTTTACATTTTGTTAGCAAACAAACAAAATAATAAAAGCTATTTAAATTTCTGTTTAGTTTTAAACTTTTTTGTTATTAAAGCGCCTAATGAGAGGAAGGAAAAAAAAAAAAAAAAAACATCAAGCTCTCCTTTTTATAACCATTCGACGGTAACATTTAAATGGAAACATTTGAATAAATATTTGAACAGAAACATTTAAATTGTCATCCGAAATAGCATTTTTATATTCTTAAATGGAATGAAACTAGTTGAACAAAAACATTTGAAAGTGCATATTTGGATAGAGAGTGACAACAATATTGAAATAGTAAAAAAACTTGCAACTAAAACATGAAAAATATCATAAAAAATAGTTAATGTTGAAAAAAAAAATGGAATTAAAAGGGGAATGTTGATTCATGGTGAATAAAAAAAAAAAAAAAAAAATCTCGTTTTAAACTACTATCATAATATATCCAAATGTAGATAAATTTAGAGAGGAAGTGCTTTTTAGATTTTGAACATGTTGTTTTACCATTCTAATAGTACATTTCAGTGTTGAAAGTCAAAAATCTTTTCAAATGGTCCATACTAATGAAATGAACTCAAATGTTACCCTTTCAAATGACATTTTATATGTTGAGAAAAAACAAACATATATATATATATATATATATATATATATATATATAGGGCAACTACTCTAACTTTGGCTATTTCAATGTTTGTAAATAGTTGAACCAAACAGGATAATAGCTTTTTAATAAACAATTACAATAATATAGTGAAACTACCGAAAACTTTTTACAAGGCTTAAGCTTTTCAAATCGATGAAAAAGTTCACGGGCATTAAAATGAAAAAAAAAAAAAAAAAAAACTTATTGTTTTCGGAAAGCTAAAAGCAACTTCTATGCAACAACTTTCTTAAAAAAAAAACTAAAAAAAAAAAAAATAGAAAAAAAAACTATACTGAGCAATGTCAAACAAGTTCTTATGATCAATGTGGAAGACTTTTGATTTACAACCACTTATGGAAAATTGGAAAGATAAGATTATCATGGAATTGGAAAACATAACCTGAATATGGGAATTCCATTATACCGGGTTCTCTTAGTCATGTTTTCTTGTAGGCTTCTAAGTTTCAAAAATAACTCTTCCCCTATTAAATAGGTGCTCCCAAAACAGGCTCTTGAGATCACGTCTGCGGAGAAGCTATTCAAATACTTGTCAATTTCTATGTCAGCAACTCCTCCCTCACATTCTATCTGATTTTTCCATGTCTCAACAAGTCTAATTGCTGACTCAACCATCACGTTCATCACACCCTGTAAAAATTATAAGAACAACAACATTTAAATGACAGAGAAAAAAAAAAGAAGCCAAAAAAAAAAAAAAAAAAAAGGGAAAGAGATAAGGAATATATTTATGTAGTTAAAAATTGTGAAATAACAGGTTCTAAAAATATCTTGAGTAAATAGCTCTAAATAGTACTTTTACTCATTTACCTATTAAATTTTATATTTGTTTGAGATATCTCAAAATCATGCTATTTACTTCTTTTTGGTTTCGTACAACTAATGCTATTTCCTATTATTTTTTATAGAAGAAAAGGGGCATCATTTAATTGTAAATAGAATGAAGGAGGATTATAAAATTAATAGACATTGTTTTCTACTTGTGATGTATGTGCTAAAAATAATAATCGTACCGTAAGCTTTAATTGTTTAGAGTGGGTCAAAGCATTGAACTTTACATTCCTTGGATGGTCTTTTTTCTTAAAGAAATTGAACTATACATTATGAAAATAATTTTACCTTGACACTATCAAACGCAAACTTTGGAGAAAATATTTTTCTTTGGTGAGCCCAATTGGAGCCATTTGATGTAAGAATCCCTTGGCCAAGGAGAGGACCAAGCATTTTCTGTTGGCTGGATGGCTTTCCAAAATCCAAAGATGTTGAAATGCATATTTCCTTCACCACAACAGGATCGTTCATGTGCAAAAATTGTAAGTTCCCAAGGGAGAACATGAATGTTGGACCTGGATTACAATTATGAGAATTACGATAATTCTTTCATAACATCTGAAAAAAAAAAGAAAAAAAAATCCTCAAGTATTGTTTTGAACTATCGGATCTTTATCAGTTCCTTTAATTTTTACATACTTTTATATTTTCATGCGTCTTTAATTAGATCCAACGCTAAAAAACATAGACTACTTGCAGGATATCATATGAGCTTCCATGAAATAGTTTCACGAGATTCAACTAATTGTCTTCATCGTGGGTTATAATTTAGAAATAGGAATATTTATAACCAGATTTTCTGCAATTATGTCTAGTATGGAATAAGTACTCAATCATCGACTTTGGTATCTTATCGACCAAGAATTTTGATTTTTACCATACCGTAGTAATCAAGTTAAGGCTCCTAATGGAAGGACATATAAGTATAACAGAAGTACCATATTGTTTACTCCATTGCTCCAAGGCTGGAAAGAGTAGAGAGGAAGAATTATGGACTGCCACTTCTTCTCCTTGTCGTGGCTTTCGGACTTGAGACTGTGCCTTCTTCATCTCAAGAATGTTTCCAAGCAAAAAGAAAGGTGGAGGGCCTCTGATACCTTGCTTTCGTAGTTTCGATCGTAGCCTTTGGGGATTCAGAATTAAGGCATCGCAAACGGTGATCAGCAGTCTAACGAGGCCGAGGAAGATGATTGAGAGCATGATTTTTATGATCATCCGCAGAATCGGCGGCTCCATGGCTTCTAAGCTCTAACTTTCTCTACCCGTTTGCTTTGTGTTAGACCGAAAAGAGACGTCTGTTTTCCGAGACTCGCTGGAGGCCACCTGAGGAAGGCTATGTAACAGTTTAACATATGTGATGGCATTGGTGGCTACTGACTTGGCTTTATATATTATAGGAAAATTGAATTATCCGTAAAATTTAAATGGCGGTACTAACAAGATAAGTGTAACGGTACTATCAAACAAATCCTATCATAGAATCCAACCCCATCAACATCGTTCGATCTAAATCGTACGGGTGCTATCAGTGCTCGGACTTTCGAAACTGCGTTTGTTATTTGTTTACCTACCAACATTGTTGAGAGATAGAGTGAGCTGGTCGATTGTGACCACCTCAATCAAAAATTTTACTACTATGTCTTTTTAAGGAAACTAGTTGTAGGTTCATGTATACGAAATAGACAAGTAAAGTAACAAAAAAAAAAAAAAAAAAACACATAAGTAAATCCTTATTGCAATGACGTGATATTCACATGACTGTCACATGACAAGTAAGTAGGAAGATATAATCTAAAGAGTCGTTGAGTCTTTTAAATATGCATGTATATATAAGTAAGAGATTAAATAACCAGTACCGTAGAGAACTCCAGGAGGTGAAAACTCTGCCAGAATTAAGCACTTGCTGAGCCAGCTTCCACAATCTAATGTCTACGTTTGTTTGGGAAAACGTGAGTGTAGATATGAGATTTTAGGCTTGACTTTTGTATCACGAGATTTTTTTCCTATTTATGCAAAAGCTATCAAGTGGGATTTACTATAAAAGTTTTCAAATAACTAAAAAAAAAAAAAAAAAAATGTAAATCTTCCATTTTAAAAATGTCAATCATATACTTATCAAAATAATGTTAATAACAATTTATATTGAGAAAACATCAGCCTTTTTTTAGTAAATCTGACATTGATTAATCACTAATTAATACCGTTCAATTAATATTTAATCATCAAATCTATCATTTATAGAAAAAAACATTTCTTTTCCTAAATTTAACAAAACTTGGGATATTTATTAAAACAATCATTTTCCTACATATTGCAATTTCTTTTACCAAGCGAACGGATTATAGAGAAATATGGTGTCAAATGTCTGAAGAAAATTAGCCTGTCGATGCATAATATTTGGTCAAATTGTGACAATCAGATCCCCATTTGATCAGTTGATCGATACTAATCTTTGTCCTTTTTCTTTTTCCATTGGCCTGTTCTTTGATATTTTCTAAAAGCAGAAAAGTTAAAAAACGGAAGAAAAAAATTACTATTAGTAGTCAACAGAAGATACAATTAGGACATATAAATATTGCCGACGACGTTATAGTCTGACAAGCCGCCGGAAAGGAAGGGTGAAAACATAGATAATTGGAAAGAAGATTAGACGGTTTAAGACTAGGACATATGACCATTTCATTTTGATAATCTAGATAAATTTTAGGAAAAATTAAAAACTAGAAGACATATCGGACAAACAAAATGGACATGATAAGAAATAGGGACACAAGTAATAAGAGTCTCCATTCCTTACCATGTGGCTGCAACATTTTATTTTCTAGTATTGCAAAACTATAAAAGTTACACAAGCAAGAGATAGGCACCTCAAAGCTTCCTGACTAGCAAATGCACACCAAACTGGGGCATCAATACCAATTTTTGAACCGGCGAATGCCTATACTTCGGTGACAAAGTGAATGCGAAGTTGGACAGTATGAAAGCGAGAAGGATCTTTAGTTCCGCCATGGCAAAGTGCTGTCCCAAGCACACCCGAGGCCCCGCTCCGAATGGCATGTAGACATGGGGTCGGTTGCATGATCCACTCACTCCATTGGCAAACCTTTCAGGATTAAACACATGAGCATCAGGCCCCCAAATCTGAGGTCTTGGTGCAACGACGCCACTATGGTCCAAGTACTAACTCCTTTAGGCACCTCAACATCTCCAAAACGTAGATCTCGGAATGCCTCTCTCACTAATTGCGGCACTGGAGGATAAAGTCGCAAAGACTCGTAAATTACCATCGTCAGCTGCATAAAAAAAATAAAAATTGTTGTTAGAAACCTTTTAAAACATATTTCTTGTCGAAGAAAGAAACCTTTTAAAACATATTTCTTGTTTCCAAGAAAGAAACCTTTTAAAACATATTTCTTGTCGAAGTCAAAAATTGTGACGGAAGGAAATTATTCATATCCATATGATTGAATACCAACAGGAGTTTAAGTTTTAACTACTACTAAATTACTTACTACTTTCATCTTGCGAACCATGTCGGGATCAGGATCTTGGCCTCCACAGACTTCCAGCACTTCGGCTCGAGCAACGTCTTGCCACTCTGGATTTGTGGCCAACAGCAACAGTGTCCACGCCGCGGAAACTGCAGCCGTCTCGTACCCAGCCAAGTATATGTTCTTGAAATTGTCTACAATAAACCGGTCCCCAGAATCTAGGCCTAAAGCACTCTTCTTTTCAGAACCGTCAACAATCGTCTGGAATATGTCTTCATTCTGAGTTGTTGCTTGTTTTCTTGCCTGCGCAACCTTCAGAACTAAGGCGCGAATTTTCTTTTCCAATCTTCTTGTTTCCCTGTTGCTCTTGGTAGGGAATATCTGAAGTCGCATGATGCACGTATTTATTTACTTGAATTAGTTGTGATTTTTGAATTTCATTTTAATCATACACAAAAATTTTAAGCAATTTTAGTTGTATCCCTATAAAATAACAAAAGTTACATTTGTGTCCCATATTCAATAAGAAAAAGTGTTGCTACATTTGCACTTAATTAGAACAAACCCGAAACAATAAACAGATTGGATAACAAGTTTATTGTATCAAAAATTAAGAGGCCAACTTTCTCCAATATCAGTTTTTCCCTCTCCATTTACTTTAAAAAATGAAAATAGTTTATTTATAAAAGTACGTAATTTGATTTTCAAAGTGCTTTCACTAGCTAGGTGATGCGTCAAGGAAATATATATATATATATATATATATATTTACATATATTTATGTATCCATTATCTCATATCTAACATCTTTATAAAACAACACTTATATTTTTTCGTATTACAATTAGTTGATTCTAATATGACATTATATAGTGATACTTATCATTTACACTAATAGTTATAAATAATATCATGTTATAAGAGTCTAAATGGAAAGTTATAGCTTGACCAACTAATAGTAATAATTTTAAATAAAATATTACAACTGCCAGACTTGAGATATTTCCTATATATTGGAAGGAAAAAATGGTTAATTTCTCAAATGACCTATTCTCCAATTCATTCATAACTTTTAATTTATATGTAACACAACCTTAAACTTTTCTACTGTCACGAAAACGGCTAATAAACTGATATGCTGTCAAAAACTGAACAAAAATTGAATACGTTCCTATTACATGAGCTTTAATTAAGGCTAAAATCATAATTAAATATATATATATATATAAATATAATGCTCATGCGATCAGAATGTATTCAATATCTATCTAATTTTTACAAAATATCAATAGAGGAACCGTTGGTATAATAATAGAAAGTAAGGGGAATGTTGACATAGTGTAGAATTCATGGGCCATTTATAAAATTAACCCACAAAAAAAAAAAAAAAAAAAAAAAAAAAAAAAAAAAAAACAAACAAACCTGAATATAGGAATTCCAAGGTATGGGGACCTCTCAATCATATTTTCTTGAAGATGTCTAATGTTCAAGAATATCTCTTCCGCTTCTGAGTAATTGCTCCCAAAACAAGCTCTTGAGATTACTTCTGTGGAGAAGCCAATCATGTGTTCATCAACTTTAATATCAGCAACAACTCCTCCCTCACTTTCAATCTGGCTCGTCCATCTGCTCACCAGTGTCTTCGCCGGCTCAACCATCAACCTCATCATAGCCTTCAATATTAAAAAAATTTGCACGATATTTCAATTAGAAAAAAAAAAAAAAAAGTTGTATTAAATATCAGAAGTAAGGGCACTATTAATATCAGAAGTAAGGGCACTATTAAATATCCTGATTCTAACCGGTCTAGATCAGGTTGGGCCCCACTTGGAGGAGCTGAATCCCTATTGGATCACATCCGGCCGATTCATTTTGAAAATATTATGAGGGACATTCATTGTTAAGATATTCCCACTAACACCATCTCCAATGCTAATGCTACCATATTTGTTATAAAATAGTGTGAAAATAACTTTATCTTAATTTATGTTATAATACATAATCATATTCTACTGTTTGTCATCATTATAATGCTTTGGAAATTGTAAAAGTAAATTTTTAATATCAATATAAATTAACAATGAAAATACATTTTCGTAATTATACGAAAAAGTGAAGACAACAATCAATAATAATCAACTAATATATTGGTATTGGTTATACCTTATGATAAATTTACCATAAAATTTAGCATATGACAAATTTGTTATCAAAGATAACACTATATTAGAGAGAACTTTTTTCAGCTAAATATCGAAATTTATTATTGACACAATAGTTTAGCATTATATTGGAGATATTCTAAAAACATCTGGACATATCAAGGAGATTTCCTTGAAATGATAACAATATATCATTTAATCATCAACTGATTCAAAAGCTTAAATTATTAAAGGGGAGTTTGGCTCTCAAGTTTAAACTCGAGGTTTAAATTCAAATTTTTGTCTTTTTCTGAAAAAGTTTTTTATCTTTTTTGAAATTTTTTTTGTCTTTTCTAAAAAGTCAACAAAAATTACTATTCGAACTTAAAAATTTCAACTCAACTCAAACTCAACTCAAACATCAAACACCCCCACGAGAGATTGACTAACATGGGTTTTTACGTCGAGATCACATACCTTGACACTATCCATCGTGAGCATAGGCCCAATAATTTTTCTTTGGTGAGCCCAAAGGGAACCGTTTGAGGATATAATACCCTGGCCAAGCAAGGGACCCAACAGTTTATGTTCGCAGGATGGTTTTCCAAACTCTAGTGAAGTGCATATACTTATCTCCTTCACCACATCAGGATCGTTCATGTGCAAAAATTGTATGTTTCCAAGTGAGAACATGAATGTTGGTCCTGTTACATTTGTCGAAAATCAAAGGAAAGAAAAAAAAAAAAAAAAAAAAAAAATATATATATATATATATATATATATATAAAGAGAGATTGGCTATTTTTTGGCATCTTTACAAAATAACGCTTGTATTTTTTTTTTTGTGAGATATTATAATAACCAGATGATTTCCATAGAGTATATTTTTAGTGATACATGTAATTTGCATACATATCTAAATAGTACCATATATAAGATTCTAAATAGAAAATTACATATAAATCAACTAATTGTTATAACTTTTTAGTTGTTACAAGATTTTAAATAAAAAGTTATAACTACTGGATGCATCCACCCATCTTATACAAAACCTTTCCTGTACGTATATATAAAGTAGATGTATTTATCCAACTTTATAGATTGATCTAGGACCTAATATTCAAAGAAAGTTCCAAAGTGGTAGGATATAAGATGAAGAAAAATTGGTACCATATTGCTTAGCCCATTGCTCTAAGGCAGGAAAGAGAAAAGAAACACAATTATGCACTACTCCTCCTCCTCCCTGTGGTTGCTTTGGGACTTGAGAACGTGCCTTGTTCATTTGAAGTATGTTGCCGACTAATAACGCAGGTGGAGGGCCACCGATTCCTTGCTTCCGGAGCTGCGATCGGAGCCTCCGGGGCTTCAGAATTAGAGCATCACAAGCTCTGATCACCAGGCTAATGAGGGCTAGCGAGATGATTGTGAGCATGATTTTCGTGGTCATCGGCAATATTGTCTCCTCCATGGCTTCAAAAGTTTCTGTTTGTTTTGTGTTTTGCTTTATTTTGTTTGCTGGTCGCCTATCAAGTCTTTATTGGAAAAGCTACAAAAACGAAATAAAAAGAAATAGCTTGCAATTATGTAAGAATATTTGATAATTGCATCATAAATAAAACAGTCAAAATGATGCATCGATAGAATATAATATCTGCCTTTTTCCATTAATTAATTTTTGGATCTTGTATTTGTCATGTCTTGTATTTGCCGACTACTATCATTTTTTTGGGGGGGGAGGGGAGGGGGAAAGATATGCGTATTATTATATTAAGCAAAACAACTTGCATTAACGGCCGCATCATGGTGACTAATAGTGAAGTTCCTCATGTTTAATTAGGGTTATCATAATTTGTACCATCTATTTTTCTTTTATTTAGAAAGTACTATTATGTCTTTAAAACTTTTATATTTTTATGCGATCAAATTACATTTAACATATAAATTTATATAATTAATCATTCAGCACTTAATTTTGATCTTAAAATACCCAAATTACCCTTAAAAAGAAAAAGTAAAAATAAATAATGTTTGCATTTTTACACCTTTCATTTTGTTTTTCTGTCTCATATGTCTAAACCATTTTACCCCTAACCAGGTAGAATTACTATTTTACCCTAGATAGGCTACAATTTTCCGTACATTTTTATTTTAATCCGAACCTTGTCATATATGACATTAATAAACTAGTTGTAGTATCCCATCTTCTTAAAATATATACATATTTTAAACAGTTTTAGTAATTATTTCATCTTTACCCTGTCCGGACAACTTTGAGACTTTTGAGCTCCTTCTTATTTTATTTTATTTTTTATAACTCGGTTTCGACAAATTTTAGACTGTGTTCCTTCAACCGATGTCGTAGTGCTCCATATACTTTTCTCATGGCTTTCATTGAGTTCACACACCCCTATAAACCGTTTTTTACGTACAGTCCAGGAAATTATGTTTTCCTGTCAGCTTCTCATTTTACATTTTTGGCTCAAAAACAAGAATCTAGCATTTTAGAGTCCAACTTTAACATTTCACACAATCAACATAAAAAGTGCAAATAACTTAATCTTATTGCACAATAATTTCAATCTCACACCCCACATAGCATACAAATCATTTTCAACCAATCTCAAAGCCTATATTGCACTGGACTCTTTGAGATTTCATGCCATATAGTGATTTTATTCTGATTTTTCTTTATCTATTTATTTATTTTCATGCCAAGCACATATCACATACCACAGTCTTTCAAGGTTTACTCTTTCTTTTTTTTTTTTTTTTTTTTTCCCCTTTTCAAAAGCCTGAGATCTACAAATTATCACTTAAACATGGTTGCTTTAGCTAACATATATTATTTTACAAAACCATATCAACATACCTTTAAAAGTTTCATAACAATTTCAAAAAGTTTCTGACCTTGAACCATATCCGTGCAGAGAAAAATACAAAATACCACACATGCTCAATATTAAACTCATAATGATCCACAACAGATCATGATTTCATAGATCACTTGGTTAAGTCTATGAATTTTAACATAAAATTTCATAAAAGTAATAACTTTGAACAAAAAGAGAGTTTTATACCTAACTTTCCACTGACATTGTTTGATCAATTCTGAGCCTCCATGAAACACTTGAAAAACTTGGTAAAATTTTACTTTCGAGCTTGCTTGATGATCTTTAGAACTCTCAACTCCCATGAGATTGGTTATGAAAACTCTGGAATGAATTTGTGAAGAAGATTTTGAATTTAAAGACTTGAGAAGGAAACGGTTTCGATGGAAGAAAATGGAGAGATGATATATCTATATTTTTTTTGGTTGTTGCTACAAATGGTGTTTTAACTTCTATTTCCCTTTGTACTAAATGTAAAAGTAGAGCATAATATACATAAATATATAGAAATATATTGTTTTTATAATTTTTTTTGGTCCTAATTGAAACACACCGAGATCTTATCTTCTTTTTTTTATTATTATTTTTTTAAATATTTTTTATGGCTGCTGCTTGCCCTAAGTGTGTGTAATATATAAATATATATATTTTGGTTTATCGAAAACAGTTGAACCTAATCTGCTTCTTTTATTACTAGCATGGGGACCTGCTTCTTTTATTACTAGTATGGGGACGTGCCTAAGTAGTGATACAAGTTTTTTCTACTATTTTTTGAAATGTATCTCTTATATTTTAGTTGTTTCTTTTAATTGAAAAAAAAAATAGAAGATAGATAGCGCGATCATTAAGTTGTGATTAGTTGAAGATATCATTTGTCCGCCACCTGTCGTTCTGTAAGGGAACCGCCATAGTTCAGCCGAATGCCCTAGCCCTTCCAAGTGTAACTTGCCGATCGACTGCGTAGTTTTTCCGCGTTGTTGTTGCCACTTGAGTTAGAGGCCGTTTATTTGCCATCGGAATATACCTAACGGAAACCTTTGTGGGGGAGTTCACCGAAATTGCAACTATCACTCAAAATTCGTTTTGAGACTTGAGAAACGATTAAAAAAAAAAAAACCTTGAACAAATAAACCCATTGGCTTATGATTTCACTTTCTAAATGATCTAAAACCGAAAAGGAACTAGAATTTCCATATTCTTGCGAATTCCCACTATTTCATGTCTTATATTCTTCTAATTACCTCATATTTATTGGGATGTTAATTCACTTTTCAGCAACTACTACTACGAGTACGACCCATAAATAAATCTTCAAAAACATATGTTGAAAAAGATGATATAAAACAACACATGGATCAAAATAGATGAAGCGCTATATAAAAAATATATTCAAAAAGGAAAACTTACAAAGCCTTAGAAAGAGTTAAAGAAAGAAGCATGTAAGAAATGAAAATCGATGGACTGTTATAACGATTTGCAGCCCTAAGCATTAGTAAAACATACCTATTTCAAACTCAGAGAGGACTGGAAAGTACTCAGCATAAGAAGTGCGAAATGGAAAAAGCAGCAAACGTCCTAAAAGGATTTTAACGGTGATGTAAAGAAGAGCGGTGGAAAAATTTTGGGTTAGGGCGCCTAACTCTTTTCTCACGAATCTCCAAATATTTTGAATTAAGATGCGTTTGGTTCCAAGGCCTGGACTTAAAATTTTCATTTTAGTTCAGGTTATATATAAGAATGCCATAAATTTAACACCTTGTTATATTTATGCCCATCATATTGGTAAGGTTGATAATTTGTCATTTCATGACACTAAAATTATTAATTTTAATGTTATAGTGGGTAAAATTAAAAGGATGTACTTTAAAAACATAGTTCTCTACCTAATTTCTCTCTTTTATTTCTTGTATTTTTTTGAAAAGTTAACAAAAGCTATAGTTAATTTTTTAAAAGTTAACCAATTTCAATATAAAAATTCCATTCCAAACTGGTGCACACCAAACATACTCCTAAAAAAATGCCCTTAAATAGCGTTAATTGCTTAAATGGTCTTTAAAATTGCTCCTTTTTTTTAGCTGCAATCTCATTTTGTTGAATTTACTAAACTAACCTTAAAAAAAAAACAACAAACAACTAATAAAAACCTTATAAAGAAAAAAAAATGTGAAAATTAAAAAATCCCTTTCGAACTCTCTATTTCTTTCTCTCTGTCAATTTCTCTCTCTCAAATCTCGACGTAATGACGACGACCGAAGGGGCTACGGGCCTTGTTGACAATCCTGATTGGTCATGAAGGGGGCCGGTGGTGCAGGGATTTGTGATTAAGGAGGCAAGCTCACTAAAAGAAGGTTCGCGCGCACATAGATAAACCCGACTAGCTAATGATTGATTGATACGAAGGGAGGGGAGGGGGTAAGATAAAACATGTGTGAGATCTTTGCGCCGTTGGTGTTTGAGGGCCTTGAGATGATCACACAAAGGGACATCGCGAGGGAGAGAGGAGAAAGAAATAGAGCAGAAGATCGACAGAGGGAGAGGAAAAGAGAGAAGAAGATCGACGGAGAGAAACATAAAGAGAAGGAGATTGAGAGGGGAGAGAGGAAGATCGACAAAGAGAGAAAGAGACATGGAGATCGAGAGAGAAACATAGAGAGATTTTTAAAATTTATGATTTCTTTTTCTTTTTTAAAAGAAAACCAAAATTTAAGACATGTGCATGAAAATTTATCTTGGATTTGCCTTGTTGGAAGTGCATATATTTTAAATTTAAATGTGATTGGACTAAGTCGACGACAATTTGATTCTTGGGACATGTGAAACCATGGTCATGTTTAATCATGTGCAATACCAACTAAAATATTTATACAAAATGGGGCCACTTTAGATTAATTTACTAGTTGTATGATACGTGTTTTGCACGTACAAAATAAGCAATCAATATATATATATATATATATATAATATGAAGATATAGCGATCACGTGACTCTCATATGGCAGGCAAGGAAGTCATGATCAAAATAGCCATTGGACTCTTTAATTACAAGTAGGAGATGTGCAAATTTGTACCAATTTTAGATTGCATACTTTTTTTTGTTCTACCTTTACCCTTCCATATATATTATCATAGTAAGAGATAATGAGTTCAAACTCTTCTAATTACGTTGTTTATCCTCTTAAAATAACTAAAAGCTTTTAGGATGAGTTGGTAAACTAACATATTATCATAGCAAAAAATAATTAGTTCAAACTCTTGTAACTGCATTGTTTATCCTCTTAAAATGTTGTCATTATGTGTTAGGTTTTAAAATATATTTCACGTTCCTTGTTAAATATTCATTCACACGCGTTCACATAATGGGGGTGTGAGGAATAAAACTATGATAAAAACAGCCGTTGCGATTTACGACAAGTCTGTTGCGATATGTGGCATCGTTTCCTTAATAAAGTTATGACTCGAAATTATTTCTTGACCATCATTTCCTGAGCGGCATCTTCATTGGAGATCGTGTAGATTGGACAAAGTATCAGCCAGATCTTGTCTCCTTTTTCAAGATCTCTTCGTAGCTGCACAAGATTGAAGATTGCCTGAAGGTGCAGACTGTGACGCAGATCACCTTCTCGTCGATGGCGGTGTTGCAACGGCGACTCTCATTGCAGCACCACCATGGGCCAAATTTTTGTGATTTTTTGACAGTTTGTTGTGAAGTTTCTGTAATTTTTATGGATTATTTGGGGCATTTTTGGATTTTGTGGATGTGTTACTTTTTTGTGATATTGGTTGGGTTTTGATGATTTTTAAATCACAAGGGGTCAGAGAATCAAGGGTAATATATGTCGCCGCTAATAGTGTTTTACGGTGAATACCTATTAAAATACTATTGACAGTGAGTTATCGGAACCTTGTGTTGGTAACAAAAAGTAATCTGGTATATTACATAAGCGATGTAATTATATACGGTATACTTTGCTAGAGTTTTTTAGTTGTGGCAAAAATCAATCCACATTCTAATTCTATGGCATCGACCCTAGTTATCGGAAAAATTAGGCCACATGCTACTAAATTTCAGATATTTGTTAAAATGATAACCTCAAAAGTTTAAATTATCAAAATAACCTTCTTTCATTTTAACATAGGAACGACCATCATTCCTGGTTGTTCGAGGTCACTTAGCTAATAAAATTTTTTGAATACCTTTTAAGAAAGTGGTTGAGTCATTTTGTTAATGCCTCGAGAAATCTTCTTCCTTCTCTCTCCCCCACACTCGATCTTTTCTCTCTCTTCTTCCCTCTCTGATCTCTTCAACACAAGTGACGGTCCCCTCCTCTCTTTCTCTCTCTTCCTCTGTCTCTCTCTCTTCCCTCGAACGACCAAATTCGATCTCTTTGCTTTACTTAGTCGATCGGAGAATGCACTTTCCTTCATCTTTGCGAGATCTCCATCGAAAGTGGGAGGAGGTCGGTAGTGAATCGCACAAGGATCTCTAGCGATCTGAGATCTCCTCCGCAGTGGATCTCTGACGAGGCTTAGATCGCGACCGCAACTTTGATCTCACGAATGATGGCTCTCTCTTTCATCGGCCTGCCGCGATGGCCTCCCATAGTCGCAATCTCCTCCCACGGCCACGATTGCCTCCCCTTAGAGCCCCAATCGCATCCTATGCAGGTCCGATCACGATTTATTGGAGCTCCAATTACGATCCTAACATCCGGAAACTTCTTCCTGGTGCGGTGGGGTCCACTCTTATAACGACCCCTCACGCACCATTACAGTTGACTTCTTATTTAATCATTCATCTCTTATAAAATTGCGGAAAATATTAAGCTTGAAATAAAAATATTGACTTATTGGAAAACTTTACATGATAATTTTAGAAAACTATAAAAAAAAAAAATTTATTACCTTATCAAAATAACTTCTGTAATTAATATAAATTATTTTAAACCATATCACGAAATAAATTTTAAGAAAGTCCATATTAATCCTTCAATCAAAAAAGAATAAACCAAAGTTCCAAAACTTATTTGAAATTAAAAGTGTTCATCCCATGATCGTTCCTCCCGTTTTCCTATCACACATTGTCCCGCTTCCGCTCCAAGCTCCTTCAAATGCTACATCTTACTATTTCCTTTATCTGTAACATGAATTAACTTATATAAGTAAACGCTTAGTAAGACACTTAAATCTCACAAATGTAAATAAATATTTTTCTTTATCATCATAAACATCATCACAAATGTAACATCATTTAAAAACTTTTTAACTTTTAAAACTATCATATATTGGGTCCAGCGTTGTACTATCATAGCGCGCTAATCATGGAAGGAGTGTGGTAGCAAATCCCAAACCAACGGTGACAAAAAGTCTGCTCATCGGACAACAACATCATCTTCATCATCATCATTAAGAGTGTACAACGCCATTTTAAAACATAAAAATACATATACATACAATATATATACTTTTCATCAAAACGTCATCATACGAGAAATACTATTTAAGAATATCATAACATCATCATCAACATCAAAACACATACTTCTCAAATCTTTAATTCATGTTACAGGGTAAGAGTGTACTTATTAAACGCCTTACTTAACCTTTTCAAATTTTCTGATGGTGACACGCGATTGAGGTCTCGGGTGCTCGCCTTTAGAACCGTTCATACCATGAATAATAAATATATAAAAATCAAAAAAAGCTCATAATAATTTATCAAACACATCCACCATATCACAAGAGCGTCTAGCAGGCCTATTTCATCATTCAATAACATCAAAACATAAAATTGATACATTTTACAAAATTACAAAACTAACAGTTAGACCTCTTTCCTTCAAAAATTCATAAAAATTTGTACATGACTCTAAATGATCTGAAACAAATTGTAAACAAAAGTAGACATCCAGATCTTTCTAATGATATCTAATTCATTAAAAACGAAAACCATTTGTACTCTCAAAAAATAGTTTTAAATCTAATTACTAAAATTTTACAGAAACTTGGCAGCCAAACCTCTGCCTATTTGAAAAATCACAAAAATTCATCTATATCTCCCAAAAAAAAAAAAAATGAATCTAAATGAAATTAGACATCCAAATTGTTCTAACAATATCAAATTCGTTAAAAATGAAGACCGTTTGGATCCTCAAAAACAGTTTTGAAAACTGATCGCTAAAATTTTACAAAATCTAACAGCCGACCCTCTACCTCTTTGAAAAATTATAAAGATTCACATATATCTCCAAATGATATGAAACTAATTTCAAATGAAAATAGACAACTAGGACTTTCCAACAATGCCAATTTGTTAAAAATAGAGGCCGTTTTCATCCTCAGAAACAGTTTGGAATACTTATCATAAAATCTGGAAATTTCCAGCAGCAGTGGTTAAATCCGAAAATTCATTAAAAATATAAAAATTATCACGAAAACGTACATGACTCACACATACACATAAACAAAACAGCCCTAAGATATGTTTCTAATATATAAAATTATTAAATCACCATACCAATAAGATCATGAATTAAGAAATCAAAACCATAAAATCGTCTTGTTTACAAATCAACCACATAGTCATTCCTTCAATCATCATTCCATAAATATTTCTTGCCATTTCCTCAAACTCACAAGATGAAACTCATCAAGAAAATCGCTCAATCGCCCCCCACCTTCCCCCCCCCCCCCCCCCCCCCCCCACCCAAGAAGGATCTCAAACCGAAAAGAGCAATAATAATAATCATCAAACAATAAAACAAACATACATTGAAATCCTTTTGATTTTGGCTTGGATGAATTTGGAGGTTGGTGGAAATTTTTTTTTTTTTTTGTGCGTGTGAGAGGGGTAGAGAGAGCAAGAGCAAGAGAGTGAGACTGACAATATGTTGGAGAGGGAGACTAGGGAAGTGTGAGAGAAAGAGGGAGCATGTAAAAAGGGGAATTTTGAATATTATAAATAAATTGATTAACTGTCTTTTAATAGGTGGGGAATGGCTGTCAATTAGGGTGTGAAAACGTTTGGGAGGAAAAAGGAAAAAGCTAGGTCAACTTCTAGAATTTGCGCACCTACAATCGCACACAATAAATTGGTTGGTGATAGCAGGTATTCGGATAGTATACAGATCATAACTTCTTACTTCGATATCGGATTTGCACAAATGAATAGGGATTGGAAAGATTATGAAAAGCTGTATAAGCTATCTAAATTATAGAAATAGTTTCAGACATTTAAAGGTTCATAATTGAGTTGGAAATTAACATAATGTCAAATAGGTATTTTCCGGATAACATACATTCCTTTTTTTTTTTTTTCCTTCTCTCTTCTTCATGTTTTCAATTCAACATTCCTTTTTTTTTTTCCCCACCTTCCCTTGCCAATTGCTATTTATAGATGATTTATATATATTTATATATATATAATTATACACATCATACTACACATATAGATATATATACATAACATACTTATATTCAAAATATTTCTTAATTAAACTATTACACAAAATTATCAAATCATCATAAAATTTTATCAATTTGACATGAACTTTGTTCTAGCGCATCGAGTTCTCGTCGCGTCAGTTGTGAAAAATAACTCAACATAATATTAGAATTAAGTAATTGCTATATCATCACATTATCCATGCTAATTCTAATGTTAATTTTCTAATATTATTATTAGGTAGTATTTGGGGCATTACAACTTTGTTTGTGCTCGAGTTGTGGCGGGTCTCCTCCACACGTGGAGATCAGGTGGACAAGATGTGCCCCTTTTTCTGTTGTAATTTTTTTGTTGAATTTTGTCTCCTATTGGTGTAAATTTTTCGGTATTCGTATTTCTTTTTTTCCTATATCGACATCACTGAGTTGATCCTGAGGGTCGACCCAATTTTTTGTTGGGTTTTTAAGTTTTTGGTCTTTTTTGGTTACTTGAGATTTTTGTCTTGTAATACGATGACAAAATATGGAAAATTAGATGGATTTTTTGGTTTCAGGTTGGTAGCTAGTTTGTAACCAAATGGTAATTCGTTGGCTCTCAGTAACCGACTGGTAACTAGTTGGTAACCAACTAATAAGCTACTGGCGGAGGTGGCTATTATTCGGTTACTAACTGGTAAGCAATCAGTAAACCCACCAATAGTCATTAACCAACTAGTAACCAGTTGGTGACCATCTGGTAATCTGCCAGCAGACGTGGTTACATAATGGGTACCAACTATTGGTATTTTAAAATAAATAATAAATAAAATGTTTATGATTTTATGTTATTACATTTTTGTAAGTTTATTTTTGTGTGGAAAAAATCAATTCAATGCATGATTTTGTGGCGTTTTCTTCAGTCCCCCTTTAATTATCCCTAAAACTATTATTGGTCTATCTTTTAATAGCTTAAGTTTTCAGATAGATTAGTAAACTAACAATCATATCCCTAGTTTTTGTTGAATTAGAAAAATAACCATTTTTGAAAAAAATAGTTTAATTACAATCAGTGTCAATCGATGATCAACTAAATATTGTCAATAAGTGATGTATCATTGCCAATTAGTGATAAACATTGGTCAAACACTGGTTTACCAAGAGTTATATTTTAAACGACAACTTACTCAATAATTGGTCTTTTATCATTGTTAATTTATGATTGATCATTATTAAATCACTGGCTTGGTCTAAATTAACTCAAACACCAAGAAACAAATTTAATGGAGAATCTCGCGCGATATGATGCTTTGTTTACGAAAACACACTGGAGTTGCTCCTGAATGTGATCATACTAGGTTATAAATCACGTAATCTCTCAATTGGTAAGGAGAATCGAGACTGCGACATAATGTTGGAGTCCTTGATGGAGGAGATGAGGATCTGGTGGTGGCTAGATTGGCCTCATTGGATGCCGCAACCCATGCTTCAATCTGGTCAAGGCATTGGTATTTTTAACCAAAGACTAACCCGAACCGAGCTCTGTTGTGTCTAACTGACGCTGTCTTCATTGATTATTGATGGAAGCTCTGAGTTCAAAGAAGGCTGCTGCATTTCCTGGTTGAGTGCAGCGGCATCCACACATATGACGAGATTGTAGCCACGGAGGTTGGCAGGAGTGCCAAAGGAAAAAGTGAAGGTCGTGGACGAGGTTGAGGGCGATGACGGCGGTCAATCTCCTTCAATGGCCCACCACCATTCTAAAGTGGTATCAAAATCGATCATCTTTCTTAATTTTTCTCTTGATTCTTTCGAATTAGCTAGCAAATAAAAGGTATTTTTGATTAAGTGATAATGATAAATCCAATTTAAGATCTATTAACAAAAAGAATGTTTGATAAATAACATTTAATTTGATTATTTTCTTTCGTTGACTATTGCGTCAGTAATTATAGTATTACCATTAATTATTTGTTGTCAAAAAATAAAAATAGTGCTATCATATATTCTCTTATTAGTACTGTAAATACATGTCCCTTGGCTTGTTAGTAACAAGAAGGGAAAAAAAAAATGCTTTTAGCTTTTTTGATAAAATTTTTTGGTGGTTTAATTGAAAAATGTAATCTTTGCTATACAACAAAGGAAGCAATTAAGACCAAAATCATGCTGCTATTGTACAATGCACTATCAATTGTATATATAGCTTTTATTATCCACTGCACTGCATTTTTCCTCTCTGTATCTCCTACACTCTTTATCAACAACAAATAATTTAATCTTGAAACATTGTTCACAAAAAGAGAAAAAGGAAAAGAAAAAGAAAAAGAAAATGAATGACCATGTTTGATTGATATAATATAAACACAAATACAATCCGAAGGAAAATCTTCTGGACGGGGAAAAATATCCCTTCACATTTTGCTGGAGAAGTGAAAAGAATTGCTGACTGGTAATGCTGATGATTCTCCCACACACTTTTACTGAGCATTAGGGACAAATGTGCCGACATATCCGACTCCGGCGATGAAGAAGGCAAAAGATTGAGGAAGAGGTAAATGAAGTAGCGGTTCTTCCCGAATGAAAGATCGTAGCACCCGCAGAAGAAGAGGTAGGCTCCAACAGTGAGCTCAAGTAAATGGAGTCTGCTTAGAATGAGCACAAGATCATGAAATTCCGTAAGCTCTTTCACTTGTACGCTATTTGGAACCTAGGTTTAAACCCGCTTTTCAAACTTTTTTTCTACTTTTTAGTATACTGTTTTCTCTCAAAAATTTGAATTTATTGTTTGAAAAGTAGGTTTGAACCTAGGTGCCAAACGGGCTCTAATTTTAAGCAGAACAGAACATTTCATGTGATGCAAAAAAAAAAAAAAAAAAAAAAAAATGTACCTTTCTCCGATCCTAAATAGAGGTTTCTTGAAGGACTTTGTGCCTGCTTTGGTCTTGAGAGCATCTCCCAATTTGTCAGTGACAATCCATTCATTCACTCTACCTGCCTCCAACAAACCGATGAAAGTCGCTTTAGTCCGGTGCAGCGACATGACGTTCTCAAAGAGGATCCAGAAGATCAGTAAGTGAAATGATCTACAGGATTGTAAGTACCAAAAAACATTAGAAATCTCGAACATAGTAGAGTCAGAAAGCCACATTGCAAGATATCTTTTAAGGGTTTCTAAGAATGAAGTTTTGTAAGTAAAATACCTTGGAGTACCAACTGCATTGAGGAGAGTAATGATAGAAGGAATATACACAGCACCCCACTTGGGAACTTCTACTTCCGGGGCCAAAACCGTTGCCGGTAACACGACGCAGTAGAAGACGAACGTGACGATATGAGCTATGATTTTCCGAACAAAGAAGAAGCTGTATAGCACATGAAACTTCTTCAAGGGGGAAACTTTCTGCAATAGATTCCAAGGTATTGGCAAGGAGAAAAAATATATATGAAAAAAATAAATAAATAAATAAAGCACTTCATTACTCATAAGTAGTAAATGGACAGAGAAGAATTGTACCTTATTCCTTAGAATCTCCATGGCCATCTTTTTGAAAAGATTAGCAGGGCCACAAGACCATCTGTGCTGCTGGTAACGGTAGGCTTGAAAGTACTTGGCAATTCACTTTTCACCTGAATTTCATTAGAAATTTAGGAGTATTAGAAGAAGTCTAATGAAATCTCAATCATATTTTTGTTAGGATTGTAATGCCAGCATTTTAGTCCAGTAGGGTGTACACCAGTTTCTTATTATTATTTTTTTTGTTGTTGAAAGTATAAAATAAAAACAAAAAAAAAAAAAAAAAAGGGAAAAGAAAAGGTGTAAAATTAAGTGAGGACATACATGTAAAAAGCCAAATTTCAATGGGGACAAAAACAAGAAAAAAGCAAAATTTTTTTTTTTCAATACTTATTTTAAAAAACCAAAAGGGATAACTGCCTCCACTTATTCTCAAGTGGCTCTGCGACCGATTTTACCTTGAGGTCAGAAAGGTATACAAACTTCCAGCCCTTGAGACTAGCTCGGACGGCCAGATCCATGTCCTCCACTGTCGTGCGGTCCTTCCATCCTCCGGCCTCATTGAGCGCGGAAAGTCTCCACACACCAGCTGTGCCTGCACCACCACAATTATGATCTCTTTGAGTAATGATGAGTTCCAGCCTCAAAATTGAAAAAATATTGGTCACATTTGTGATAAAAAAGAGATTTTTGGTTTTACCATTGAAACCAAAGAAGGCATATGCAGTTGACCCCACTTCTTGCTCAACTGTGAAATGGTAATCCAATGACATCTCTTGCATCCTTGTCATCAAACAATCATCGGAATTAACTGCATACCAATTCGGAGATAAAAACATCACAACTTTTACCCCATGAAACAGAATTCATTTATAAACAAAATATATGATAATTAGAAAGGTAATTTTTTAATATCGAGAAGGCACAACTTCTGTTTAAAAGTACAGTTCACATTTATTGTATATAACAATGACGTTAGATATGTATAAGTAAAAGAAATCTATTTATCCACCGTCATTTTAATGAAGAATAAATGATGTCGGCCAAAAATCACATTCAAAATTTGGAACTTATGACATTAGCCCCACAAATTCTAAATTACAAGGAAAAAAAAATTGTGGTGCACTTTTTCTTAAAAAAAAAAAAAAAACAGTATTTTAAGGAAAATAATATACACGTGTTTCATAATCAGATCGGAACAAAAAATAATAATAAATAATAAAGAATCTAATTTCAACGATCTTATGACAGATTCTAGAAGTGGATTCATACAAGAGACGAAAACCAAAGGCAAAGCCAATAAAAGCCATTCTCTCACCTAACGACTTAGCATGCGATGATTGTGAACACAAGTGATGTAGATGTTATAACTACATATCACAAGTTGTGACATTGATAGAAAAAAGCAAAGGCCATATGCTAACTAAATTCTCATCATTAAAAATCCTATTAATACACATTTTTATTAACATTATTATAAGAAAAAGGTAAATTGATATATATATATATATATATATATATTTATAATATTCATTTGATGGTTAAAAAACATCTGACGCCCTTTGAGTGTTTTTCAATTCATAATCACTTGTCTAAAAAGTTTAAGGTTTTGTTTGAAACATCGGTTGGAACTTAAATTTTCCCACTCATTTTTGTTTTTTAAAAGTTAATAAAGTTTCTAATTAGTTTTTAAAAAGTCAAACAATTTCAATTGATACACCAAACACAAGCTAAGCCACCAACAACTTTAACTCTGACCAAATAGAACAAGTACCCATTAGCATAAAACAAGATTAATTGTGCTAATCAAGTTAAATTGAGAAGTAATAATAGGAAGAATTAAAATATACCGAATTTCCAGCGAGCTTGGACAAGACCAATCTGAGGGTTGTGGGCGAGGAAGGGGATGCTGCGCCAGAGAAAGTCAGGCTCAGGTTGGAAGTCAGCGTCAAAGATTGCCACGTAATCACACTGTTTGACATAGCTGTGTTTCATTCCTTCTTTCAGAGCTCCTGCTTTGTATCCATTCCTATTGTCCCTTATCTCGTATTTTATGTTTATTCCTTTGCTTGCCCATCTTTGGCATTCTACCTCCACCAAATTCTTTTTTTTTTTTTTTTAATTAAACGACACAAAACCCATGTCATAAGTGAGAAATTAAGTTGATAGACGGTTTTTAGATATTTATTTTAAAAAATACTGTATTTTTTATTTAGAAAAATGGTCAGTGATCATTAAAATATTGATGGACTTCAGTCAATAAAATATCAACCACCAATTAAGAGGTCAATTATTGATAACGGTTAAAAATTATTTATTTTTTAAATTTAACAAAACTTGGGATCGGTTATTAAAAAAAAAAACTTTATAAAGATCATTTACTCTCGTATCCCAAAAATAAATCATGTTTTGCATTTTTTGCGTGGATATGATAAGTTTTATTAGTTTTAACCAAGAGAAAATCTCCTAAAATTGATATGTGACATGTCACAAGTTTTTGAGTCAAAAGGAATTAGAGATGGTAAGTTCTTGTTCGGATTTGAATAATGGCATTTGACCGGACAATAAATTTTCCAAATACGGCAAGTGAAAGAAACTCTTTCATTTATTTATTAATTTATTTTGCTGGAAAGTGAAAGAAACATCTTTTTAACCATAACTTGAGAGTGGCTTTAGTAACTACAGTCTTAAGTCTTAAAAGTGCCATAATGATGCTTTTGAAGGTTAAAAAGTAACACATCAAAATTATCAGATTTTGGTTTGTACCTTAATTGCTGGGTCCGTTGAGTCATCAAGAACTTGAATTATGATCCTATCAGATGGCCATGATAGCCCACATGCAGCTCCAATTGAAAGCTGATAAACCTGTTAGAGTATAATTTATATCAATTTTCACAACCTCTCTTTCCCATAAAAAAATAAAAAGAAAAAGAAAAACATTTTCTTCCACATAATTTTTTTTAATGTAATCACTAATAGTGACCCTAATCACTATTTCTTATATGATAATATAATCTACGTGCGAATCACGTCAAAATTAGCATTACTAATATGGAAAAATAATCTATTGACAGTGAATGATTATGTACCAACATATCTTTGATTATGTTAAATTATTTTACTTTTACTATGAGACGAAAACATTACATATATATATTGATATCTTATCATAAAATTCTTGACTAATTAAAAAAAAAAAAGGGGGGGGAGGGAAAGAAAGTACCTCTTTCTCATTGTACATGGGGATTTGGACAAGAACCATGGGATAAGCAGAATTCCCAAGCTCAACATCATCCTTCATAGGCTCCCAATTGTAACGCTTTTCAGGCCTCTTTCTAAACAGCTTCACAAACGTTTATAACAATGCCCATGTAGACTTTTTCTATGAAAAGCATCACGGACATGGCCAGGCACACAAACACCAACAGCCTCAGCACGGGCACGATAAGCGGCGCCTTGGCTTGATCCCAAACCAACGCGATCCGCCCCGCCATGTCGTCCCTCGCCCCTTGGAACGCCTCGGGAATGATCGTCGTCGACGAGAGCCGCTCCATTTCGTGTGCAAAGTTGGGGTGTGTAAGACACAGAATAATTTAGCTAGGTTCAAAACACTATAGTGTATATTTATAAGTATGTATATATTTGTGTGTGTGTATAGATATACAGATTTGTGTGTGCGTTTGAGACTTTGCGAAAAGAACACGACTTGTTTACAATGTTTGTTTGCTTGTGAGTTACGCAAATTTGGTAATGGGAAAGAGCTGGAGATTTCTTTTGTTATTATGAGATCAGACACGAAAAGAAGAAGAGAACGTGGGAAAAACCAACACAAATCCAGTTGAGACTTTCACTCCAAGAAGAAGGAAAAGGCTTGTTGATGAATTTTCTATACTCTCTCTCTCTCTCTATATATGTATGTATATATATGTGTATATGTATATGTGTGTATCTCTCTTTACAGAAGTGTTCTCTGCTCTGAGAGAAAAACAGAGCAGAGAGGAGGAGTTCAGAGGAGCAGAGGACTCTGTGTTTGAGGCTACCGATAAAATGAGGTTCTTATGTATGTGTGTGCGTGTGTGTGTATGTATATGTTTGTTTATAAGAGCAAGTAATGAAAGTAAGGAAACATGAAATAGAATTAAAAAATTTGGGTCAAAAATGGACAAAGACAGTTGACCAAAAAAACCATAAAAAAGGGGTGATGGATTTGGGCAAAGCGTTTGAGTTACAACTCCTGAAAAGAAGACCAGAGGTTTCTTTCTATTTACATTCTATATCACCCCTTGTCATTCTCTCACTCTTTTTTGTATTTTTTTAATTTTTTAATTTTTTGGGGGAGAGTATTAAGAAATAAATTAAGTAGCTTTAATTATTCTTCTTTAATTAACATTAATTAATAGAAAGTTATGTAACTGATTGCTGATGGTTTAGCCATCCTTTTCTGAGAAGGTGTATGTAATGCTGGCAATATCATTATTCAAAATCAAATGCTCATCTCATCCCGGGTTGATATTTGGGCTGCTTCAACACTAGCACTACTTGAGATTATCTCTTAAATTAATTTTTACTCTCTTTTTTCCCTTAATTTATACGTGTCATCTTTTTGCAGGGACAATGCTAATCTTCTTTGTACCGCTCTAATTTGTTAGATCTTTCCCAAGCGACTCCAATAAATTTCCTTGTTTATTCAGGGAATTACTCATTACTTTGGCAATTTTGTAATTAATTATCTTTTTTAGAAAGTCAAAAATTGAAAATGTTTTGATTGGAAATAAGTTAACGTGAAAATGTGGTTTAATTGAAAATGAACTGTGATATTTAAATAATGTAAAACCTTAAAACGTGATTTGACCAAAAAAAAAAAAAAATGCAATATACGGATCTTGTTTCATTAGGGATATTTAAATTTTGAGTTTTTTTTTTAATAAACAAAATAGAGAGATTTAAAGATGCAAATAGTGAAATTGGTTTACTTAAAAAAAAAAAAAAAACATTTTGGAAAACCCTAATTGGAATGGAGATTCAATCGTCTCCTAGATTACTTGGTGACTACATGGGGGTAAATGTTGGACAATTTCCATTAGACCAAATAATAATAATAATAATAATAACAGTAATAACAAAAACATTAAAAATGATAAACAAGTCTAATTAGGGATTCTATGAATGATTAAATCTCGTAGTTTATGCGTACAAAATAGGTAGAATAATGGAGGAAAATACAAACTTTTGTAGTTTAGTTGGTGTCATTGATATTTTCATGTACAAAGGTACACGTTTGATTAACTAGTATGAGAACAATATTTGAACCCATTTGAGCCGACAACACATTTATGAGTGGTTTTTGGACTTGATGTTTACCAACATGCATTATATAACTTTTGACGGGCATAATGGAGGCTTCAACTTCTACTTGTTCCCTTTACGTGCTAATATTTATATGTGTGTATGTGTGTATTGTTCTTGACTAGTGTTTCATGTATTATGAAGTTTTGAAAATTGGGGATAAACTTCCAAAACCATCGTTCAACCATGAAACAATCCCTTTACCTACAAAAGATTTAATCCTCTAATTTTCTTTTATCTTTATTATTATAATAATAATAATTATTATTAAGGTTATTCTCATCTATGCCTTTTGAATGTTAAAATTGTTTCCACTTTATTATCCCTTATACTTTGAATTTGTCTTACTTAATCCCGTTTTATTAGAATTTTGTTAAAAACACCAAAAAAAAAAAAAAGAACCTAATTTTGTTAAATCAATTATGTTAGGATTTATGTTAAAAACATACAAAAAAGATCATACGACTGTGTTTAACTCATTTTTTTTATTTGTTTTTAATTAAAATTATAATGGAAGGGGTTAAGAGGGGGTTGATTCAAAATTTAGGGGGTAGAGTGAGAGTTTTTAAAGTTCAAAGAACAAAGTTAAAATTGTCATAAAGTTCAGGGGACATATATAAGAGTAATTCTTATTGTTATTATTAGGATTAGGAGGCTAGGGACGTCTTCATGTTCCCACCAACAATACTTTTTTTTTTTTTAATTTACTAGGATCTTAATTGAAATAACATAAAGGATATCATTCTAAGAGTATCATTTGAAAAATAATTCATAAACAGAATCATTAAATATCATATCTTATCACTCTATCACCACCAATGATGATATCTATTTTCTTATTTTATTTTTCAGTCATCTTTTTTTCCTTTTATTTTAGTTTTAGGACTTTACTAATTCGACTTTTTATATCAATTCGTGCGTGAACCTCTTTAAGCAAGACGTACTTTTTCAGCATTGTTGTTTACTTTCCAATCTTCGTATACACTGTAAGCTTCCCGTGCGACTGAAGTTTTCAGGTTGTAAAAACACTAATCTTATTTGACACGTAGTTTCAAAATGCTAATTTTGAAAAGAATCTATTTCAAAGTTTGAATGATTTTGGACTGATGTTTAGAAGAGAGAAACAGCGAGTGTGGTATGAATTTCTAAACAATTAAAATTTAAGTTGAATTGGAATTTAAAAAAAAAAAAATTGGATTCACAATATGTTTGCGTTTGGTTTGTCGGTTAGAGATAAAATTTTTAAGATGAAATTGGTTGACTTTTCAAAAACTAGTTATAAATTTTGTTGACTTTTAGAAAAATACAAAAAATGATATAATAAAGTACAGTTTAGTTTAAGTTAAACTAAAACCCCAAACAAAGCCATAATATTTGCCAAACAAGAACTAATAACTTGTTTGATAAGCAGAAAATTAAACTGGAAGAAAAAAGAAAGAAGGGCTGTAAAGATTTCAAAATTAATATAGTTATTTGATTGCAGAGAAAAGAAGAGAAATTTTCATAGCTATTTGTGCAAAGGAAAAAAAAAAGTAATATATGGATCTTGTTTTGTTAGAGACATTTAAATTTTGAGTTTTTTTTAATAAATAAAATTGAGAGATTAAAGACTTGAATAGTGAAATTGGTTTACTTAAATTAAAATTAAAAAAAAAAAAAAAAAAAAACAAACGTCCTAATTGTAATGGAGATTCAAACGTGTCCTCGATTACCTGGTGACTACATGGGGTAAATGTTGGACAATTTCCATTTGACCCAAATAATAATAATAATAACAGTAATAACAAAGCATTAAAAATGATAAACAAGTCTAATTATAGATTCTATGAATGATTAAATATTGTAGTTTATGCGTAAAAATGGAGGAAAATACAAACTTTTGTAGTTTAGTTGTGTCATTGATATTTTCATGTACAAAGGTACACGTTTGATTAACTAGTATGAGAACAAAATTTGAACCCATTTGAGCCGACTACACATTTATAAGTGGTTTTTGGACTTGATGTTTACCAACATGCACTATATAACTTTTGACGGGCAAAATGGAGGCTTCGACTTCTACTTGTTCCGTATACGTGAAAATATATATATGTATATATGTGTATGTGTGTGTATTGTTCTTGACTAGTGTTTCATGTATTATTAAGTTTTGAAGATTGGGGATAAACTTCCAAAACCATCGTTCAACCATGAAACAATCCCTTACCTACAAAAGATTTAATCTTCTAATTTTCTTTTATCATCATCATCATCATTATTATTAGGGTTATTCTTATCTATGCCTTTTGAACGTTAAAATTGTTTCCACTTTATTATCCCTTATACTTTGAATTTGTCTTACGTAATCCAGTTTTATTAGAATTTTTGTTAAAAATGACGAAAAAAAGAACCTCATTTTCTTAAATCCATTCTGTTAGGATTTATGTTAGAAACATACAAAAAATATCATACGACTGCGTTTAACTCTCTTTATATATATATATATATATATATATATATATTTATATATGTTTTTAATTGAAATTATAATGGAAGTGGTTAAGTGGGGGTTGATTCAAAATTTAGGGGGCAGAGTGAGAGTTTTTAAAGTTTAGAGGATAAAGCGAAAATTGTCCTAAAGTTCAGGGGACATAGATAAGAGTAATTCTTATTGTTATTGTTAGGATTAGGAGGCTCGCGGATGTCTTCATGTTCCCACCAACAATACTCGTTTTTTTTTTAATTTAATTTACTAAGATCTTAAGTTAAATAACATAAAGGATATCATTCTAAGAGTATCTATCGAAAAACAAATCATAAACAGAATCATTAAATATCATCTCTTACCACTATATCACTACCACTGATGATATGTATTTTCTTATTATTTTTCAGTCATCTTTTTGTCCTTTTATTTTAGTTTTTGAACTTTACTAATTCGACTTATTATATCAATTCATGTGTGAACCTCTTTTAAGCAAGCTGTACTTTTTCAGCATTGTTGTTTACTTTCCAATCTTCGTATACACTGTAAGCTTCCCGTGCGACTGAAGTTTTCAGGTTGTAAAAACACTAAACTTATTTGACACGTAGTTTCCAACTACTTATTTTGAAAAGAATCTATTTCAAAGTTTGAATGATTTTGGATTGATGTTTAGAAGAGAGAAACGATGAGTGTGATATAAATT
The DNA here is from genome assembly GCA_008635985.1 of Ficus erecta. Lineage (NCBI taxonomy): Eukaryota > Viridiplantae > Streptophyta > Magnoliopsida > Rosales > Moraceae > Ficus > Ficus erecta. The sequence continues at coordinate 116,844 of BKCH01000286.1, read as the reverse complement.
TCGAAACGATTAAAATTTAAGTTGAATTGGAATTTTTAAAAAAAAAAAAATTGGATTCACAATATATTTGCGTTTGGTTCGTCGGTTGGAGATGAAAATTTGAAGTTGGAGTTGGTTGACTTTTCAAAAATTAGTTATAAATTTTGTTTGCTTTTTAAAAAGAGACAAAAAAAAAAAAAAAGAGATGAAAATGTACAACTTAGTTTGAGTTAAACTAAAATCCCAAATAAATCCATAATATTTGCCAAACAAAAACTAATAACTTGTTTGGTAAGCGAGAAAATTAAACTGGAAGAAAAAAGAAAGAAGGGTTGTAAAGATTTCAAAATTCATATAGCTATTTGATTGCAGAGAAAAGAAGAGAAAATTTCATAGCTTTTTGTGCGAAGAAGAAGAAAGAAGAAGAAGAAAAAAAAAAAAAAGCCTCCAATTTTATTCTCTACCAAATATTAAGAAATTAGAATCTAAAGAATTCATACGACATACAATCAGAAAAAGGTGCTGTCCTTACTGTTTATTTTTCTCACTTAATTTTTATGGGTTTTTTTTTTCCTTCTTATCAAACACAGTCTTGTTTTAAAGTCAAATAGTTATAAATAACATTTTTTAAACGGCATAAAAAATAAAAACAACCCAAAGAAAAGTAACTTTAATATTTTTCTTTAAAACCACAACCACCACCCCCCCCCCCCCCCCCCCCCCCCCCACCAGAAAATCCCACCAATACACACACACACATAATTGGATGGCCTTGTTGTTAAAATCTTGGGTTAATTTCCTTTCTAACCACGATAATCTCTAACTACTTCTCACATAATTAGTTTCAATTGTCACATTTGCAATAACTTTTTGTAGTTTTTATGCTTCAGTGGAGTCTAGAGAGTAACTTTTATATTTATAAATATTTAACCTTCCATTTCTCTGTTGCTGAGTAAAATAAAACTTCAATTATATGTATATTGTTATATATGTGTATATATGCTGTAGGAAACTTCCAATCATTATCTATTTTTCTTAATGCTCCATTGAAGTACTTGGGGAATTTTAACGTTTCTGTTTGGCATAATTAGTTAGGACCAAACCCCAGAGTGAGGCATATATATATATGGGTAAATTTCACTTTTAGCACCTGTGGAATATTTAATATTAAAATCAGCACCACTTTTTTTCCCCTTCACTTCTAGCACTGCTACGTCACTCTTCAGTCTGATATGTGGGGCCCAGAAGGATTAATTGTTTGCCAAATTACTGGTTTATCCTCATCTCCCTCGCATGGCCCCGAAACCAGCATCTACAGTTTTTAGAGAGAGAAAACGAATTCTAGAGAGAGAAACAGTTGCAGTCTCTCGGAAAAGCTCGGAAAACCGTCCGAAAACCACCACGAAAGGCATCTATAAACAGCTTCGTGATATACAAGGCAGAAAAAATTTAAAAACTAATTAAAGATAAGCTGCAGAATCAAAGAAGTCGAAAGTTGGAAAAATTACAAAATCTGGTTTCAATGTCTAAAACTTTGCGTTCAACGATTTGATTGCAGAGGGGGAAAAAATTTCATTTTTTTGAACTTGTTTAAACAGTTGGTCTTCTTACAGGGACGGTCATTATCATAATGACCGCCTGGTAATTTTCGTTGTGACCCCTGTGACTGTTAAATCTTAGCGTATAATTTTGGTCACAACGATATTGACCAGATGGTCATTATAAAAATGACCAGTTTTTTGTCAGACGTCCTCCCACAGGATCGGTCATTTTCATAATGACCACATGGTCATTATCGTTGTGACCCCCTGCAAATGCTCAATACGGTGACGTATTGGTCAACGTGTTAGACCATTGGTCATAACCGTTATTACCAGACGGTCATAACCGTTATGACCGTCTGTGTAAGCCAGTGGTCATAACCGTTATTACCATACGGTCATAACCGTTATGACCGTCCGTGTAAGCCAGCGGTCATAACCGTATTACCAGACGGTCATAACGGTTATGACCGTCTGTCTAAGCCAGTGGTCATAACCGTTATGACCAGACGGTCATAACCGTTATGACCGTCTGTGTAAGCCAGCAGTCATAACCGTTATTACCAGACGGTCATAACCGTTATGACCGTCTGTATAACGTAGCGGTCATAACGGTTATGACCAGACGGTCATAACCGTTATGACCGTCTGTGTAACGTAGCGGTCATAACCGTTATGACCATACGGTCATAACCGTTATGACCATCTGTGTAACGTAGGGGTCATAACCGTTATGACCGTCTGTATAAGCCAGGGGTCATAACGGTTATGACCAGACGGTCATAATCGTTATGACCGTCTGTGTAACTTAGCGGTCATAACCGTTATGACCATTCGGTCATAACCGTTATGACCGTCTGTGTAACTCAATACGGTGACGTATTGGCGAAAACCTTAGGCACACAGAGGTCATAATGAAAATTACCAGACGGTCATTATGAAGTTGACCGTCTTGTAATCTGCATTTTAATAAAATAAATGGAAATACCAAGAGTCATTTAAATGCCGAATTACAGATTTACCCTCATCTCTCACCCGCCCAAAAGGCATTCTCCCTCGAATAATCTCACAGAAATTTTCAATCATCGTCTACAGTGTTTTAGAGAGAGAAACTCCGATTCTAGAGAGAGAAAGCTTTGAAACCGCTCTAAAACCGCTCGGAAACCGTCCTAAAACCGCTTTATATACTGGTTGGACGTCTGTTAACGTCTAAAAATACTTAAAAAAAAACCCTTGTCGAAGCCAACAAAAATGTCAGAGAAGAACACTACAGAAACTGCGCCGAATGCTACTGAGGGGGAAGTCGAACTAAAAGTCTCCCAAATGTTCATGAGTGAACAAGACGACAATATATCCGACTCTGAAAGGTAATGAAATTTTTTGTGTTTTTTTTTTTTTTTTTGAAAAATATTTTCATTGTTATTATATATATATATATATAAGTGCCGTATAATATTATAATAAAAGATATCGGAAGCTGGCTCGAATAAAATTTGTTTTGGTCTTTGTGTTTAAAAAGTTTACACTTTTAGTATTTTTCAGTAAGAATATGCAGTATTTTTTGATTTTTGAAAAAAAAGTTCCCATTTTTGTATGCGTTTTTTGATGATATTCCACTTTCCAGTTGATTTACTGAACAATGTTATCATATTGTACATAAAGTTAAGATTTTTATCTGTTTCTGTACCATAAAACATCCGTTAACTCAAGTATGTGTTTTGGTTTATATTTTATATTAGGGTTTTCATCGATGTTTGTGTTTAAGTGTAGAGTTCTCGGCTATTTGAAACAAAATGGAGTGGTCATTTTTAAAAAATGACTCTCTGGTCATAATAATTATTACTTAATTTCAGTTTCTGTTAGTATGTCCGGTGGTCATTTTCATTATGACTTGTTGGTCATAATAATGATTACTGTGAGTTTTAACTTATTTTAGGATGGTCATTTTAATTATTACTTGGTCATAATAATAATTACTCAGTGTTTTCTCTTTTCATGTTGTTATGGCTTGTTGGTCACAATATTACCAGCTTTTTTGTTGGTTGCGGACTGTCATTTTCATAATGACTTTGTCATTTTAGTCCGACAATTTTTGTTTAATTGATGGTGATTAATTTTTATGCCTGGTAATTTATGTTATTAATTCACTGTCATTAGTATACTTACCATTTTATGTTACAATTAACATTACCGCAGGTTCAATACAATCGACGGGTAGCGGATGCTGACATTACCAGGGCAAAATAAACACTTTTATCAACATTCCGGAAACATGTAAGAAGCTGAGACAGTGGTTGTCTCCCCAACAGTACGAGGCCGTCCTCAAGCAGCCATGCATTAAGCATTTTCTGGGATTAACCAATCTTGGTTGGGCTGGCCAAGTCTTCCACAACGTTGTGATGAGATTGACGGATCACTCAGAAATGGGTGATGCTCTTTGGTTCGAGATCGGAGGCGAACTTGGCAGATTTTCTATCAACGAGTTCTGCCTCATCACCGGCATGAAATGCACAGGGTCTACCCATCTCCCAGTGGTCGAAAGCCGATTAATCACAAGATATTTTTCGACCTTGAGAGGCGTGTCGAGAGAAAATTTGGAGCTGCAGATGTCGAATGCGGCGTTTGACAACGACGACGACGCTGTGAAGCTTAGTTTACTATACTTGATGTTCTGCATTCCCTTATCAAATGCAAACTCCGTCAAGATAGACGCTAAGTTTTTTTCACTGGCCGATAGCATTGCTGATTTCAATGCTTTTCCTTGGGGCGTTCTGTCATGGGAGACAACTCGGAATGCAATCTGTAATGCAGTTGAGAACAGGCTGTCGACGAAGAGACGAGCTTCAAAAAGGCCCGACAAAGTGCATTATAGTGTATCGGGCTTTCCTCATGCCTTGCTCGTCTGGGCCTATGAGACCCTCCCATCGATAGCATTGAAATTCAGCAAGAAGTACGAGCATCACTGTCCGCGAATGCTGTCGTGGACCACCGAGGAATTTGTCAAGTTCGATGATGTCATAAATACCTTTTCCGATGTTGGCGAAGATCAGGTATTATTGTATAGGATGTCTTACGTATATTTATTATGTTTGCAATGTCAATTACAAATGTTGGTCAATTTATCATTTTCACAAGCCTGTTACCATAACAGTGGTTATAGTAGCATATTGATTCAATAAGTGTTTTGTCCTGATTTTTTTTACCTACTGATTTTTTTTTTCTTACATCAAATGTGTTCAGGGTAAGTGTTTTGTCCTCATGCCAACCGAGGAAGAGTTGAAGGACCCATGGGTTGCGCGGCTATTTTTGAAGAACCCAAGTGTTGTGCCAAAATTAGCTCCTAAGCCCCCCAAGCCTTCTGCACCCCGACCGAGCTCCGATACAAACTCTGATTGGCAGGAGTTTCAAAAGGAAATCCGGGGAGAGGTTGGCTCCATTAAAGAGAAGTTGGTGGCTCTTGAAAAGGGCCAGTTGGCTCTTGAAAAGGGCCAGAAGAAGGCTAACAAACTAATGAGAAGTGTAATAAAAATGTTGGCCGTCAACTTTTCTGAGAAGGGGAAGGGGAAGGGGAAGGCACACACCGAGGAATTTGTCAGCAGCCGCCAGAAGCCTCAAGTTCAGACGGCTGATAATTATGAGCTCAAAACTACCTCACCTCACATCGGCACCGAAGATGATGTGATGTTCGACTCTGACGTCGGAGCCGCAGCTGATATGGGTGTTCAAGCAGCCATGGAGTTCCTCACCGCCGAAAAGGTGATTTTTCCTCGGGAAGACAAGGTTGACGAGAATAAGGTACTCATTTAGCTGTTAGTTAGTCGAGTATTACATTAAATGTAGATTATCTCAACTGTGTTCCACAACTAGAACATTGTATTTATTCTTATGCCATGTTGTGAAACCACACAGGCTTTGCCCTCTGATTTACCAGCACCGGATCTGCAAACGAAGGGGAAAATCTGAGCATATAGTGCAAGAACCGGAGAAGGAGAGCGTGGCAAAAAACACTATCATGGATATCGTGAAGGTTTCGGAGCCAGACGACGATGAGAGCCTCGGTGACGTGGTTGTTACGAATATCTGTAACTTAGTTATATAGTCATTATTGTCATTGTGTACAATGTTAACTCTTTTTACATATTTCACTTACAGATGCATAAAAGAAGAGAGCCAGACTATCAAGGATTGGTCAAGGGCCCTCTGGAACAATCACCGATGTTGCCTCGCCCTCGAAGCCTCCGACTAATCTGCTGACTCCCCTCCCTCCGGGTCTCGCAGATGAACCTTCGAAGGAGAAGCTAGAGGAGTTCAGGGAGTGGTTCCCAAAAGGATTATTGAAGAAGACTCCTGCAGGGTAAGTTTTTTTATAATACAGATTATGCTCGTCTTGAAATTTACAATTTATTAACAACTTCATCACCAATTAACCAGACGGTACATTATGTTTAGTAAACGTCCTCCCCGATACACTGCAAAGCATGATGTTCTTGACAAACCACATGACTTCGGCTGCATGCTGGTGGAAAAAAAGACTTGGTATTATGAGTTAGCTACCTCTCCTATTTGGCTATGGGATGAAGTAAGTACCTTTCTTCAAAATATAGTAAATTTATTTGAGTATCCTGTATTTCATACTGTATTTATTTGAGTTAACAGGATACATTGTTTGTTATGTAAGTATTTTTTTCCCAATTCATTTGCATCTTTTTTGTTTGTGCAGCACATTGACGTGCATTCTACTACCTGAGGAAGAAGATCAGGCAGTATCCTGAACTGGAACAACGAAAGGTGACAACCGTAGACACGTTTTTTGCTTGCAAAGTCCGTTCGTTGTGAACCGTTCTACCAGGCAGCACCCGATAAGTTCGATTGGGCCTGCTGTGATTCTGTGTTCAGGATAATGCTTGGCGTGCGTGCCCAGAGTGGGGCCTTGTGGTTTCACGTTAACACGGTGCTAATTCCAATGCACTTCAGTGGGCTGAAACATTGGCATTAGCAAAGCTCGACTTAACAAACTGGTCCCTTGAGGTATACGACTCTCTTCAGCATGAAGGACATCATAACAACAGGGTCCGCGAAGGAATGGAAGGTCTGTCAAAGTTCATTCCATTTCTAGCTGAAAAAAACAGCTTGTTCGAGTTCAAACCACGGGTTCCTCCAGGAAATCACCCAATACCAGTCACCATAATGAAAGACATCCCTAAACAAGCCCAATGGGTTAGTACAAGTATTGCAAATTAATTCTATGTATGAACTGTTTGGAGTGTGTTGCTTAGTTAATAAACTTTTTTTCCATCTTTCTTGCAACAGGGGTGACTGTGGAATGTTTACAATCAAGTATGCTGAGTGCTTGATAGAAGGGAGGGATGTCAGATATTGGGTGATTGCTGAACGCATGCAAATCTTCAGGGAGTATTTTGCCTGTCACATGTGGTGCCATGCCAAAAATAAGCTAGCCGATGCCTATAAAAGTGATGCTGATGATGAGGATGACGTTTAACATTTAGACTAACTTTTTAAATATTGTAATTAAGAATTGTCCAGACTGTTAACAATTCTATTATTTAATTCTTTGTAATCCCCATTGATTGCTTGTTTTTTTATGGTCTACCGTTGTAAAATTAATTGTAACATTACACACTCATCAAATTGATGATCAGGTGGGAATAAAACGTTTCATTATCAATGGAATGTATCTTATGGAATGTATCTTTGTACATGCTAATAATAAAAGACTTGGTATGCAAATCTTCAATATTAATACTATCGGTCATAACGGTTATGACCAGACGGTCATAACCGTTATGACTGATAGTATAAACCAGTAGTCATAACCGTTATTACCAGAAGGTCATAACCGTTATGACTGATGTGTTATAATATCGGTCATAACAATTATGACTGATAGTATAAACAAGTGGTCATAACGGTAATGACCGTCTAGTCATAACCGTTATGACCGTCTGTATGACAAAGAGGTCATAACGGTTATTACCAGACGGTCATAACCGTTATGACTGATAGTATAAACCAGTAGTCATAACCGTTATTACCAGAAGGTCATAACCGTTATGACTGATGTGTTATAATATCGGTCATAACAATTATGACTGATAGTATAAACAAGTGGTCATAACGGTAATGACCGTCTAGTCATAACCGTTATGACCGTCTGTATGACAAAGAGGTCATAACGGTTATTACCAGACGGTCATAACCGTTATGACCGTCTGTATAACACAGAGGTCATAACCGTTATTACCAGACGGTCATAACCGTTATGACCGTCTGTATAACACAGAGGTCATAACCGTTATTACCAGACGGTCATAACGGTCATTACCTCTGTGTTATACAGACGGTAATAACGGTTATGACCGTCGGGTAATAACTGTTATGACCGCTGGTTTAATTCCAATTATTCTAGCAAGAAAAGGTTAAGTGACACTATTTAGACTTTAAGGGGTAAATTGCTAAATTAGTCCCTAAACTCTCAACAATATATAATTTTGGTAGCTGGGATGATCCTAAAATATTGCTGCAATACAATAACTAAAATAAAAAATAATACCACTAATCCCATAAATTGTTGATACAATGATTTTTTAACGGAATACGTCAATAAATTAGTCAAAATAAAATTAATGGCACATAACGAATTATGTTCAAAAATTAACGTAAGAAGGCATATTGTAGTACCCTGAACGTAGTACATATAAATATTAGTTATAACAAAATGAGTTATGATGATGAAAGAGTGGAATCAGCAAAAAGTTTTTGCGGCATTAAATATCTTTTAATAATCAGTAATATTTTTGATAAAACAAATCAAATTATTTATATTTTGAATATAAAAGAGTCACTTTCTATTTCTAATATTAATAATAATAACTTACCAACTTTTTGTCGACTTATCTTATTTGTCACAATCATGGGTTTTACGAATTATCACAAAGCCCGGTTTTTAACCTTTGAATATTTATATATAAGTTAAGATTAAGATCTGTCTTTCAATATATAATATATATCTCAACTCTTTTTTTTTAATAATTAAATTAAGCATTGTTTCATTGGAACCCAAAACTATTTCAACTCGAATTGATACATAATAAACCCCCCAATTTTTGAAATAAATCAATGTAAAAATTGGTTAAATAGTTAGTACAAAAATAATTTATCTCAGTCTATAATAGTACCCAAAAAAACAAAAAAAGGGTTAAATATCATCATAAATCAACACTCTATAATAATGAAAATGACCAGACGGTCATAATGAAAATGACCATAGTATAAACCAGTAGTCATAACGGTAATGACCGTCTGGTCATAACCGTTATGACCGATAGTATAACGTAGCGGTCATAACGGTTATTACCAGACAGTCATAACCGTTATGACCACTGGTTTATACTACGGTCATAACGGTAATAACGGTTATGACCAGACGGTAATAACTGTTATTACCTATGGTCTTAAATCCACCTAAAAAATGTTTGGCTTAACAGTTAATGTTTTTTTATATAATAAAAGCGTGTTATAGCAATCTATTGGACTAAATATTACACTCTGTACTTATCATAAAAATATTGGTCATTTTTAATGTGAAGTGTGATAGATTTAGCTAAATTGTTATACAACAATGATAAAAAAAAAAAGTAAAGTAAATTGTTATACAACATGAAGTGTGATAAACTGAGCTAAATTGTTATACAACAATGATATAAAAAAAAAAGTAAAGTAAATTGTTATACAACAATGATAAATAAACAAAAAATACAAAGTAAAATGATCATACAGTATCATCACATTTATGAAATTGGTGTTATGGACTCTGTATCTGGCATTGTGGTTGGACGTTTTCGTAAGGGTACTGAGTCGGTACATGTTTGACGGTTGTGTCCGTAACCATTACATCTACCACACCGATTAGGCTCTTGTTCTTCACCTTGGGACGGTATCCTACGAACCCGTGGCCTTCCGGGCCCACGCTTTGTAGTGGGAGGATTAACAATTCGCAATCTTACTTCTTCAGATACGTCCCAGCCCTCGGGCTGCCAATAGGGTGGACTACATGTGCATAGCAAGCATACGATAGTCTTTTGTGTAGTAATTAGAGCAATAATTATAAGGATCAATTCGACGGTGGTTACATACGGCCATTGCATGAGGGCAAGGAATTTGATCGACCTGAAATCGTTTGCAAGTACATGTCCTTTCGCTCATATCGACAATCCATATTTGGGCAGCATTGTTGGTGACGGCGTACTCAAACTGATCAGCTGGCCGAGGCTGTTACAAATGTAATTTTAAGACATTAGTTTAAGCGATCGCATTAAGAAGAAGCCATAATAATAAAATTTAAAAATGGGGTTGTTATCACAAACCGTTACTGTTAGGCCTAAAGCGAAGTTTGTGCGAATCAATTTCTCTGCCTTCGGGGCCAGTTTAGATGTTATTTTAATGGCCTCTTCACGTCTCTCGACAAACCATCGTTGTAGCAGTCCCCTAAGCCATTCCACCAAGAATCCAACTGGCATTAGCCTGGCTTTCCGATCCACATTGTTTAATGACTCTGCAATGTTGGTTGTCATGATTGCATATCTCCGACCGTTGAAGTATGCTCGCGACCACTTGACAGGATCGGCCTGAAGAAGGTAACGATGCATGTCGGGGTTACGAACACGGATGGATTCCATATGACGATGGTACTCACTTAAAAGATACGTTCTCGAGGCACCGTCAAAATAGGTCTTCAAAGGGCCTTTGAAATCTTTGTATCTAGTCTTCAAGTTTGCAGCCAAGTGTTGGACGCATATCCCGAATGCAGCATCTGGATAGACAAGGTTGGCTGCATATTCGATACCCTTATGCCTATCGGCCACAATAGCAAGAGATTCTCGCGTGCCGATTGAATCCCTTAGTTTCTCGAAGAACCATGTCCATGATTCATTGCTCTCCGACGGAACGATACCAAATGCAAGGGGAAATATGGAGCCATTTGCGTCGTGTCCGCAGGCTGCAAGCAACATACCTCCAAACTTGGCCTTTAGTGCTGATCCATCAACCACAATTACTGGACGACAATACGGCCAACCATGCTTCGAAGCAGCTAAGCACATGTAAAAGAAGTTGAAACAATTTGCTGAGTCTGTCTCAATGTCAACGTCGGATCCAGGATTTTTCCGCTTCACCATTTCAGCCCACGCTGGCAGAACTGTAAATATTAAATTATCAACACCATGTTTTAAGTATAATAGTTATAAGGACAGTAACGAACGTATAACCAGACAAGGGAAATTACCTTCGTATGACTCAGCATCATCGCCCCTTAGGCTTGTCAGTGCAGCTTCCTTCCCTCGCCATGCTCTAAGATAGTTGAAAGACACTCCAAATTCGGCCTGCATGTCTCGCATTATTTCAGATGGTCTATATAAGGAATTGGTCGGATCCAAGTATTTTGCCTTAACACACTCCCCAATCATCCAACTCTTCGCTTGACGATGATGCCCTTGAACGATTTCAATTGAACAAGTATGGACGTCGTCGAACCTCTTCACAACAAACAGTTCACTACCTTTCATCCTAGTCGCACGCAATTGCCATGGACAAGCCTCATTATCTATACATATAACGTGTAATAGAGTAGAGTTCGACCTCTTCACCTTGAATTGGTAGTGTTTACTCATGGCATCATGATGAAGATGGTATTGCAGTAACTTTTTGTTATCAAAAACACAGTTTACGCGCAGCGTGATAGGTGTATAATCAGCAACAACGACTCCTTCGGAAACACTGTCACTACTTGATACTTTGTCATATTGAGATCCAGTATTGTTGACTATAGAATGGCCTCCAATGCTTGCTGCGATACTCTTCTCGTTTGAACGATGAGTATCAGCCGAAACATTAAATTTCCCGGCATTACAATCATCGTGATCCGTGCCTAAGTCATTGTTCAATGTTTCATGTTGATTTTCAATTCCATAGTCGGTGTGCAAATCCAGACCGACTGTTGGAGAATTGATATGAGGAGGAGGAGGGGGAGGAGGGGTTAGGATGATATTAATGTCATTTACATGTTGCACGGCTTCATCACTCTGTCCCCCCTCCCTAGAACGTTGAATGTCTATGTGGTTGCTTGCCCCTACCTCTTGTGCCATGGCTTCCGCAGCGGGCTCATCCAATACATCGATTGTAACTGGAAATTTGCTAAGCACATGAACATCCTTCTTCTTTAGTTGTATGTAGAATTTAACGTCAGCATCACACTGTATCCCCACAAGAGGCAATCCAGGTTCAACACCGTATCTCATGACTATATTCTTGTCTGGGCCCCTAATTCCAAGCACACTTCTCACCAACTCAACAAGACCAACATATGTTGAGTTCTCGGGCACTAATATTCCCTTCATTTCGCCACCAACATATCTCATTGTGGCGTCCCATTGACCATTATACTTTACGAAAACACAAACCGCATCCATTCCTGAATGGATATAATTGAGATGAAAAAGTACATTTTAATTGGAGTTAAATTTTGTTATCAAACAAAGCCTAAGAGATATTTCATGACTATAAAACTTTTATTTCTATAAAGGTTTGCAGAATGTTGGACATCAAGTTTAATGCTTTTTTTTAAAATTAGAATAATCGTCGATACTAACACTCTCTAATTTGTGCTACTTTTCTTTGCAAGCCCCATTTAGCAAACTTCCTTTCACACTGAAAATACACTTCCTTATATAAATAATTTTGACTCCTTTTTTTACATATATATGTGTGTGTATATGTATCAAGTTATCCAATAGTTTGGTTTTCTTCTGTTATCTAAGATTAGTTATATGCTACAGGAGACCGAATAACAAGCACCATTATATCTCAAAACTGGTAACAGAGATTTTGTTTATACAATATATTTCAAAACGCACGCCCATTAAATCATAAATTAACAAATAAAACCAAATAAGAAGCACCATTACCTCAGATTGGCTAATTGGAAGCTTGAAGATCTGGCAGATATGACCGATAACTGTGACGAGGATGGTCAGATGTCGAATTAACAGAGTGCACAAAGATGTGTTCAGATTTGTTGGACTTAGAGTAAGATTCGATCAGTGGGTAATGGTGCAGAGAAGAATCGTGAGGCTTCACTGAGAGAATAACGAACCAAAAGAGGAAAGAAAAGGTTTTCAAAAATTTTGGTTACTGTATATATAAGGTAATGTCGCGATTGAAATGGGTGGGAGCTGTAACGAAAAATTTTGTTAGGGTTTTTTTCGCCAATACGTCACCGTATTGAGTTACACAGACGGTCATAACGGTTATGACCGAATGGTCATAACGGTTATGACCGCTAAGTTACACAGACGGTCATAACGATTATGACCGTCTGGTCATAACCGTTATGACCCCTGGCTTATACAGACGGTCATAACGGTTATGACCGGATGGTCATAACGGTTATGACCCCTACGTTACACAGACGGTCATAACGGTTATGACCGTATGGTCATAACGGTTATGACCGCTACGTTACACAGACGGTCATAACGGTTATGACCGTCTGGTCATAACCGTTATGACCGCTACGTTATACAGACGGTCATAACGGTTATGACCGTCTGGTAATAACGGTTATGACTGCTGGCTTACACAGACGGTCATAACGGTTATGACCGTCTGGTCATAACGGTTATGACCACTGGCTTAGACAGACGGTCATAACCGTTATGACTGTCTGGTAATAACGGTTATGACCGCTGGCTTACACGGACGGTCATAACGGTTATGACCGTATGGTAATAACGGTTATGACCACTGGCTTACACAGACGGTCATAACGGTTATGACCGTCTGGTAATAACGGTTATGACCAATGGTCTAACACGTTGACCAATACGTCACCGTATTGAGCATTTGCAGGGGTCACAACGATAATGACCATGGGGTCATTATGAAAATGACCGATCCTGTGGGAGGACGTCTGACAAAAAACTGGTCATTTTTATAATGACCATCTGGTCAATATCGTTGTGACCAAAATTATACGCTAAGATTTAACAGTCACAGGGGTCACAACGAAAATTACCAGGCGGTCATTATGATAATGACCGTCCCTGTAAGAAGACCAACTGTTAAACAAGTTCAAAAAAATGAAATTTTTTCCCCCTCTGCAATCAAATCGTTGAACGCAAAGTTTTTAGACATTGAAACCAGATTTTGTAATTTTTCCAACTTTCGACTTCTTTGATTCTGCAGCTTATCTTTAATTAGTTTTTAAATTTTTTCTGCCTTGTATATCACGAAGCTGTTTATAGATGCCTTTCGTGGTGGTTTCGGACGGTTTCCGAGCTTTTCCGAGAGACTGCAACTGTTTCTCTCTCTAGAATTCGTTTTCTCTCTCTAAAAACTGTAGATGCTGGTTTCGGGGCCATGCGAGGGAGATGAGGATAAACCAGTAATTTGGCAAACAATTAATCCTCCTGGGCCCCACATCTCAGACTGAAGAGTGACGTGGCAGTGCTAGAAGTGAAGGGGAAAAAAAGTGGTGCTGATTTTAATATTAAATATTTCACAGGTGCTAAAAGTGAAATTTACCCTATATATATATATATATATTGTGACAATTTTGACACAAATTTGTTAACAGAGGGTCCCAAAAATCTGAGCGTGTACCTTTTATTTCGATATTTTAATGCAATAATCAAACGTGTGCCCTTATTATTGGTCAGTCCCATTTTGTCAAAGTAATTATTAATGTGCCTTTTGACTATGCCTGTGCCTTCAAAATCACAAAATTAAACTCGAGTACAGCAAGCTTAAATTATTTAAGCTAATTAATAAATTAATATTAATAATAATGATTTAAAAAAATGAAGAAAAAAGAAAGAACATGTGGCAATTTGGACAGGCCAACTGTGTAATCACCAACCTAACATCACAAATTTGGTGAGCATATTGTGTGGGATACTGGAGAATATCTTTTCTATATTCCCCTAGGCTTGCAAAACACAAGTCTCACATATATATATATATATATATATATATATATTCACATATATATATATATATATATATCGATTGTGTTTAGCCCGATATTTATATAAAATGACATTTATAATTTTTTATTTATATTATTATAACAATCAATTAATTTTAATGTAATATTTTTTTATGATACTTGTGCTTTATACTTAGTTCTAAATATACTTAGTTCTAAATGGTAACATATTATAATAGTCTAAATAAAAAGTTACATGATTATCAAAAAAATAAAAAAATAAAAAAAAAGTTACATTTAAATCAATTAGTAATTATAAGATTATAAAAAAATAAAAATGTTAGAACAATTCAACCTGTCTGACTATTGGACTTGACACATTTCATATATATATATATATATATATATAATTTTATTCTTTGTTATTCAAAAAAAGGGCCAATATTCATAGAAATTATAATTCACGAGGCAACCGTTCAACCTATTTTTCGATAAGGGCATTTGGGTAAAGGACCCAAACCCAAACTGTTTTAATTCATGTTTTCTTTTAACAGTACTGTATTTCACAAAAATTAAAAAAACAAAAAACAAAACAAAACAAAAAGAAGAAGGATTTAAACCAAAATGTTTTGTTTAAACCATTTACCCAAACACATTATAGAAAAGGTAAGGGAACTACGAGACGTATACAGTAGGTCTCATCTTTCGAATACCGACGGTATTAGGTTGAGAACCAAACCAACCACAACCAACGCTAGTAACGGCATGGGTCCCACTCATCACATAAATATGGCATCTTCACCGAGTACATTGAATGTAGAGTTGTATACGTACATATATACATATATATATATATATATATTTGTATGTGTTTTGGCAACTAATACTACTGATCATCTTCAAGGCATTAAATAGTCATTCAATTTGAAATCGTTGCACGTATAAAATAATAATAAGTTGATTAGATCACTAGCTAATGATGGCCAAGAGACTCATATATACATAGTTCTCTATCACATTCAAGGGTTTCCATGAGAGCTAGTCTAGCTAGATAGACTTTCTATGTTGATTTAACTTGCATGCTTTGCATGTTTTCGTATGCCAAAAGTTTAGTCAAAATTTAAAAGAGTTTCAACGTATAAGTTCAAAATCGAACATATATAATTAATAAACGCCACCAATCAGGGTTCATAATTAAATTGATTAAACTGCCTAGCTAGAAGGTTGTTAAGCCATATATATATATAATACACACACACACACACACACACACACACATATAAAAGATTGATTGATACGAAGGGAAGGGGGGAAAAAAAAAGATAAATCAAATTGGTGGGCAAATTATGAATCTTGAATGGGTTATTATTAGCTTGCTGCCTTATACTTTAGCTGTACGAATAAGTTCCCAAAAAGTTTGTTTTGAGATTTGAAAGCTTAAGAGAGCTCCCATTATTGCAGGTGTTTGGTAGGAGATAATTAATATAATTGCTTTAGAGACCAAATATTATTGTTTAGGTAGCATATGTTGTTGAGCTTGCGCTTCTTGCAATATCACATTTTTGCATGTCAGCTTTTGCTCTAATTAAGTTGTTTCCTTGATTTCATGGGATCCATTAAAGGAAGCAATTATTCGCAAAAACATACGCTAAAAAATAGAAAATTAGAACAATATTAGGGGAATCATCAGTGTTCTACAACATACACTAAGAGAGAGTGGATCTCATAACATGAGATGTAAAGTTGGTGTCCCTAACATTTTTCATTATCTACTATATTTATGAATTATGATGCTCACCACCAACGAGTCTCCAAGCATTTTTCATAAAAATTTTCATATTTTTCTCATCAAACCAGTACTAGAATATTAATGATAATAATAATGTTATCCTGGGTCATCATTCTATAAAGACACTTGCCCATTAATTCAAACTATGGTTAAGGTTATGTAATATGGTTAAACATACTTTAGGACAGCCTAAGATTTAGATATTTTATATATATATATATATATATATATATTTGTCTTTAATTAGTTCATAATAGAGTCACACTATTGAAGAAAGCAATAGGAAAGATCCTTGTAACTTTATTGTGGGGTCAATACATGTACACACACGCACATATGTATAAGTAATTTTCTGCTTGTGAAGCAAGATTAGAAAAAGTATTGGAATTTGGAAGATGTGTGGTGCAAGGTCTAGGTCAAAAAAATATGGATGGTTTGTTAGTGACTAGAATTTTGGAAAGAGGAAGTAATTATATTATTAGAAGGAGATTAAGGGGCCAAATTGTTGTATTTGTGCTTATAATTTATTTCAGGGTTCAGAAGTCACGGTTGCTGGCACATCATCTTAGAGTCATTAATTTTAATGTAGACCCGACGGAACCAGATACTTCTTAACAACCATTGTAGTCGGCCCCGAGTCCCACAACATATATACCACCCCCATATAAAGTCACCCCCATATAAAGTCACCCCCAAAACCACACAATAATATTAAAAACAAAAAAAAAAACAAAACAAAAAAGGGGGGAAGAAGAAGAGCCACTTTCAACTTAATTTCTTTGAATAATTTACACACTTGAGCCAAAAAAGGTGATGATTACTAGCTCTATTAGTATATGTATATGAATGTTAAAAAACAATGTGCTAGTTTTTTAAATGGGACTTATTGTCCAAAAGATATGATAGCTAGAAAGTATTTAGTTAAAGCATGAGCCAAAAGCCTACATGTCATGATTAATTAATTTTTAAATGGACAATCTTTAATTGTTTATTTCAACTTGTTTTTAAATAATTGTAGGAATAATAATTAATTAGTGGACATTAAGTTTGTTGGTTGTGTTTCTTTCATGTATATATGTACTATATCATCTAAAAACACGTGCATGGGATTTGGATTTTGGTAAGTTTGGCTTTATTATTCGTTTTGAACACCGACATATATAATGCAATACTTTTGGTGATGTGTAATTCCTGTTTGGTGAATTTCTATACATATATATATATATATTATATAAATAAATTAGACTAGCTAATTAAGTTATGTACATTATGACTATATAAAAATTATAAACCAAGTTCGACTCATATATATTATATTAAACCCATGAAAAACTCGCACATTGAATAAAAAAGCTTTAATTCGCCTAAATTCTCTGTTTTATATGTTTTAGTAAAATCAAATAAAGTGACTGAAGAATATAATAGAAAGGATTAAAGCTAAGAGCACTCTTTTTATTTGCTTGGAAACTATATGTTTTCATTATGTAGCAAAGAAGATCAATTGATTACTAAAAACTGTTGCTAACACTACTACAAAATGTGGATTCTACGATGGAGCTTCCACGATCGTTTTTAAAAAACGGTCGTGGAAAGTACGCCAAAAACACGACACGGAACTGGGTTTTCAAAACTGTTGTGGAATCCAGATACCGAGCCGCCCGCACCTACGCCCTTGTACTTGGTAAGTCTCTCTCTCTCTTGCTCTCTCTTACACCGCACATATTATGGAAGTTCATTTGGTTAATTATGTTTGTGATTTTGGGTGACTGTTTTCCTGAAAAAAAGTTTTTTTAAACAATTGTGGTATATTATCATTCCACGACCTCTTTTTTTTTTTTTTTTTTTTTTTTTCCTGAAAACGGTTGTGGTAGATTAATATACCACGACCGTTTTTTCTTAAAATGGTCGTGGTACATTAACCTACTGCGACGGTTTTTTCTTGAAACGGTTGTGGTTTGTTAATCTACCACAACCGTTTTCATCAAAAACGGTTCTAGAATGATAATTTTTCACGATAGTTTTCAGTAAAAACCATTCTGGAATAACCTTCTCTACCCCGTATTTGGCGTCCATTTTGTCTATTCCATGACGATTAAAAAACCTTCGTGGAATCCAAACATATTCCACGACCTGGATACCACGACGGTTTTAACCGTCGTGGAAAGATACCATGACAGTTAAAAAACCGTCGTTGTATTCTCTTTTTATACTAGTATAAGGATCTTCTTTAAAAAAAAAAAAAAAAAAACTATAAGAAATTTTTTTGATGAATTAAAAACTATAAGAAATTAAACATACATGAGTACATATATTTTTTAAACTTAAGATTGAATGATTTAACATGTATGAAATAATCATTAGATTAAAAGGATGTATTTAACTCATAAAATAAAAAGGACATATTCTGAC
Organism: Ficus erecta; assembly: GCA_008635985.1. Lineage (NCBI taxonomy): Eukaryota > Viridiplantae > Streptophyta > Magnoliopsida > Rosales > Moraceae > Ficus > Ficus erecta. The sequence continues at coordinate 98,126 of BKCH01000286.1, read as the reverse complement.
ATACATTGCCTCATATCCGAGATCTTCTTAAAATATAACAATTTACTTAATTTTGAATGGTGCAGCTCTTCGTTTATAAGATGTACATTAAATCTTGACCATAGGAACACAAATTATGTTAAATTAACTAAAAGATACTCCTTTTTGTATGTGTCTAAGATCAAAGTGTAAGCGAGCGCGCGCACACACACACATGTGTGTGTGTATATATATATGTATATGTATGTATATAAATTACTCATGATTGTATTATATAGCGTGCGTGTGTGTATGTGCAACAAAACAGTATTATACTTCTCGTACGTATATATCTATGCGTTTTGATTACTGTATTTAAGCGATTAATATAACAAAACAAAGAAACGTAAGCATCAAATAATATGTAATGATTTCCTTGCTTTTATTTCTATAATGAAAAAAGGGGGTCAATTAAACTTTTTTTTCTTAAGGAAAAAAAAAAAAGAAATTTTCTCGGAGAATAATATAAACAAAATATGAAAGCGACTGATCAACAGTTTCAGAGGGAAACCAAATCAGGAAATAATGGACATTAATTCAAAGTAGCAGACTTTTGTGAATGTTAGCCATAAGTGCCTTTCTAATAGAGAAATCTTGAAGTGCCTTTCTAATATAGAAATCTTGTACTAACTTCATTTTCAGGGAGCAAATTCGAGGGTGTTTGAAGCATATACTTCAATTGGAATTATAAAAATGTTTTGATTGCAAATAAGTGAATGTTTGAAACTGTAGGTTTTGATTGAAAATGAATTGTAAAAGTTAAAAATTATAAAAATTTAAAATGCATTTAGAAAAAAAATAAGAACTTAGATTTTATTTCGTGTATATTATCATTTTAATCAATTTATATATATATATATATATATATAAAAGTCTTATTTCGACTTGAAATAAAAAAGTTATGGAGATTTAAAGTTTGAGTTTTTAAGAGAGATTTAGATATATAAATAGTGAAATTGGTTTATTTTTAAAGAAAAAGATTAAAAAAAACATTTAAAAAACTTCAACTAAAGTGTATGCTAAATAGACCTTACATTATTATATTTGCTCTGTAACTACCGGAAAAATAAAAATAAAAAAGAGTATTATGAACACGAAATGTACGTAGCCGATTGATCAAAGATATTGTCATTGTTTGTCGATATCATATATAAATGGAGCTTAAAAGACCTTAGTCAATCCTTGCAAGAAAAAAATGTATCTTTGTCAATAGTCTTGTTGTCTAAAGCCTAGACATGATTTCTACCTTTTAGCTTTCTTAGATTGTGATTTTATAAAAATGGTGATTAGTAATTTACTTTGTGCAATAAGTAGTTACGTAGAAGATCAAATTGGTCTTATATATATATATATATATATATATATATATATGTGTGTGTGTGTGTGTGTGTGTGTGTGTGTATATAATTCTTCTACATAATTTTGAGAAATTACATATTCTGAGAAAAGGGGAAATTTTTTTTTTTTTTTAATATGTGAAAACTATTAATAAATAGGTTTATATTGTAATTGTTGCAGATTAAACTTGATCAGTAGTTTCATAACCTCTTCTTAAGATAAGTTTGACGTTTAAATTACCACATACATTAAAAAAAAAAAAAAATTTAAAAAAACTCTTATTATCGCTGTTGTATGCCCAAATAGATCCATAGACCTGGTCCATTTTAACACGCCACTTACATCTATATTGTAGATGATAGGGAAAAAAAAAAAAAAAGAAAAGAAAAAGAAAAAAGAGAGTGGAGCTATGCTTTTGCTAGGAAATAACTTTTTTACACGTAGACATGAGTATCTATGGATATTCGTCTTCTGGTAAGGATATATTTTATGGGGGGTAACGATCAGTATGGGGGCTAAAATTAACTCTAAATCAGGAGCAGCGGCATGGGTGTAGGAAGTTCCCCACCATGTTCCCAACTAGATTGCATATCCTAATTTATATATTAATATGTTAAATATATGTGATGATATATGATATTATGATGTTTTGGTTTGACGAACTTAGTTTGTTATTTAGTTTTTAGGTTGAATTATTGGAACTTTGTATCGTATTTTAGATTTAGTTTTAAGACTTTGATTTGTTATTGTTGGAGTTTTGATTTGGTTTTGAGATTGATTTGTTTTTAGTAGACATTGTTGTTGAATTTTGTATTTGATTTAGTGGAATTTACGTGCTCTAAGCTTTTATAATGTTTTATTATTATCATTTTTAACTATCAATGGATAAATGAGTAGGATATGAGGTTAGTTTCCCAGTGAAGATTTTCTAACCCTAACCATGACCAAGGATGAAAATATTGGTATTTAGATTTTACAAAACATCGATATGTGTGAAAATTGAGAAAAAAATATTTGGAAATTCATCATAAAACACTAAGGATTTGTTTGGATGGAAGGTGTAAACCTAAGTTTTTAGGTTCATTTTTGTCTTTTTTCTGAAAAAGCTAATAAAAATTATAATTAGTTTTTGAAAAATCAATTAACTTTAACCTATAAATTAACTCTCAAACCCGTGATCCAAATGTATGTTAAATTTTTATGTAAAACTTTAAGAAACTATGTATATAAATCTGCAGTTAAAAATTGACTGTAAATCCAAAATTTCTTGAAAAATCTAATAAAATCTAAGAATTTATCATAAATATAAATTATAATTTATCATCTTTTAAAAAATATGCTATTAACTTCAAAGATACATATAAAATTTAGAAGTCTGATTGACTTGATTATTTCATATGTTAAAATAAAATACAATCTCCTTTTTATATGATCCCGAGCTTACCTTACACATTAGAAGTCTACTAAACAAAGCTAACACATACAAGCATGCAATTAAAAAGTAAATGTAGAAACTATGTGCTAAAAACTTCGGGTTGCAAAACAACAAAAGAAGATATCCATGGTTTGCTTTTTCAAGTGCGTGATCAAGCTTTTGGAGAAAATTTTCAGCGAAAAAAAAAAAAGAAAAAAAAAAGGTTGTGTAAGAAAAACGAAATGCCCCACTATAAATAAAAAGTGGTCCTGCCGACAAAAAACTTTGGGAGTTGTAACTAAGAAGAAGCAACAACGACAACCTCATAAACTAACCAATAATTTTTAGGAGTGTTTCTTGGTTGATTTCCAAATCTAAAAATATTTTAGAAATATAAAGTATTACAATTTTTTTTTTTTGATGGAATAAAGTATTACAATTTTGATCTTCAAAAAGTATCCATACCAACTAATCAATAGAAATGGTTTATTATTAATTGACCCAGAGATCGGTGTGTTTTCTTAAAGGTTTATTTTTTTTTATTTTTTATTTTTTTTCAATTATTCGCAACGTTTTTGTCAAGCAAATTGACCCAAAATTTGGCTGGACCAACATCATTAAATGAATAAAGGAGTTTGTTAGATTAAACATCTCAACGTCCAAGTGTGGGCAGAAGAGATGAGAAACCTCCCAAAGTCTCCCCAAGGCCAGCATTGTTTGTAGCCATTGAAAGGGGGCAATTTTTCTCTAATTTACACGTACAAGAAATTGAAAGTCGCCAAGGTTTGTAAGATTTTTTCCTTTTATTTTTAATAATATTTAACAAAACTAGGTTGTGTGGTCGATTTTGGTCACCCAAACTAATAGATGGTCGAATCTTTTTTTATTTAACAAAATAGTCATTTGTCATTTTTTCCAAATTTGATCTATCAACAATTGATCATGGTCAGTCAGTAATTGAATTAAAAATTGATAATTTACATTATTGGCAATCAATGATCGGCTACGTCAATCACTAAAACATTGTCCTTTATTCTTGTTTTTCTTCTTAGTCTTAATCATATAATTAAGGCTTTTTGTAGACTCATGACTCAAACTCTTTAATGTTTCCCGCGTAAGTACTACAAATAGTCTTTGATTTGATAACGATGTTGGTAATGAAAGGGGTTTATTCATTCAAGCAAGCAAAGCAACATTTAGAATTTGTAGGGGACCAACTTATTCATTAATCATTGGTCACAATTATTATGTAAGGTAACTTCCCTGTCAAGATTTAAGATTTAACTTGCTTTTATGGCGTTTGAAGAGCGAAGCCTAGCTAGTGGTAGAAGGGGGAATTACAATTCTTTTTTCCTACATTTGTACAGGAGTCAAATGTGAAATTTTTACTAAGCTATGTTTACAATTACAGTATAACTCGGAAAAGAAAAATAAATAAATATTTAGTTGATCCACTTGAGTTGGAGTTTTGAAAATATTTTGATTGGAGTCGAATTGAGTTTTGAAATTGTGTGTTTGATTGAAAATAAACTATTTTGAGTTAAAAAGTAAAAAAACTAGTAATGTGTTTGGAAAAAAAAATATATCAATATGAATCTTGTGTTGTTCATCTCAAAATTCCATGGAACCTTTTAAAAACAAAAACATCTTATTTCGATTTAGAATAATAAAGTTTGGGCTTCTAAAGTTTCCGTTTTTAAAAAGATTTAGAGGTGTAAATAATAAAATTGTGTTTTAAGTTGAAGAAAAAGATTAAAAAAAAAATATTGGAGTTATTTGGTTGGAGCCAAGCAAGGATGAAAATGTCGATGTCGATTGAGTTGTCGAGGTTTTGATTTACGGATAATCTCAACGAAAATATTGATGTCAACAGATATCATGGGACAAAAATGGATACTTAAAGAAAAACTTATAATTTTTGCTGAAACTTTACAAATTATCAAAACAATCAATATTACATAATTTGAACTGATTTTATAACAAAAATAATATATTTTTTAATCAAATATGAGAGCTATATTACATGATGTAATAGTTAAACATAATAGTTAAGCATTGATTATAATTTCAATATGATATTACGTACTCATTAATCATTACAAATAATATACTACAATATAATATGATACATAAAATTAAATGTGAAATATAAAAGAGTATATATAAGTTTCGAGTGTACTTAATCCAAAAAGAGTTTCTAACAGGTTAGAAAACATTAGGTAGGTATCGATCCTGATCTAATATAAACAATACATTTGTCAAGATATTACTCTTAATGGTTTGAAGATAATTGTTAATGTCTTACATGTATGTTTCTTGGTCACTTCTAACTATTAACCCATAAATTGGATATTGTTGATTTGTCCAATTTGATGAGTAATCTTGATGGGTACGCAATGACATCTCGATATCAATTTATGGTTAAGGATATACCAATATATCAAAAAAACTGTCTCGATTTTGTACTTCTAAACTAGACATTATTTAAAAACCATAAGAAGGATTATAACCGTATGAACTTTGTTTGATTCTTAAGCCCATGAAATCAAAACTCAAAGTGAAACCTTATCAATTTGACTCATTTGAGTCATACCACACCTTCTTATATGTTACAAACGCCCAATACCCTCACATGCTATCTTACAACCATGTTTTTCATCTCGAATAACACGTTGTCAAATTTTATTCATATAAGAAAATAAAATGTATGACAAAATTGCAATTAAAAAAAAATTCCCGATCTTGCTATTTGATTTTCTTTAATGATTAATTCTTTTTATTTTTTTTAAAAAAAAATCCCCGAGTTTTTGGATATTTTGTGGAAATATCCAAAAATATCCAGTATATTCACGGATATTCATAGATGTTGTAGATATTTTTAGACATTGTGAACATTTGACGGATATTCTGAAAGGAAATATCCTTCCCCCCACCCCTCCGTTATCCATGTCGAGACTTCAAAATATGGATAATATCATGGAAATGTCGACGATATTATAGACATTTTCATCCTTAGAGGCAAGTTGCCAAATACTATAAGTGATATAACTACTCACTCTCCCGAACAAAATTTTACAAGGGTTGTATGGACAATCCGTTTCACAATGTATCCGTATGTTATAAAAAGAATCTAAAGCATCTTCACATTGTGTTTCATTCACCTTCGTATTCTGTTTGATTTAATTTTAGAATTCCATGGCTGATATGGAAGAAGTGTGATACAAGGGATACCAATTTCAATTTCAATTTTTAGTAGTGTTAGGAATACTAACTTTAATTCCAAAATATGACTACCAACTCACTTGGTAATGAATTGTCATCTTTTTATTACTAGATATAATTACTTACAAGGGCTCTTGCACCCGGCACCCAATTTTTGCCAGACACGAACGGCCCTTGCGGCGAAACCAAACCTCGCCTCTGCCATCGTCGACGGCTAGGGGAGCTCTTCTCTTGCTACTGCTGCTACTGCTTGGCTTTCGGACCTTGTCTCTGCCATCGTCGGTGGCAAAGGGAGCTCTTACTCTTGCTGCTGCTGCACGTCCTTGGGGTCCGGCTTCTGGATCTCGTCTCTACCATTGTTGCCGGCGTAGAGAGAATTTTTCTCCCTTGGGTTGTACCGCTCTCTCCTCCGGGTTGTGCCGCGCTCTTTCACGGATTGTACCGCTGGACCGTATGGCCGATGAATGGAAGAGATTTCCTATTTACTTAATGTTAAAACTTACTAACAAAAAAATAGAACTCACATGCTACTTAACCGTAAATTAAAACGCAAAAATTGAAATTAGAGTTTGTATATCTAATATTTTTCATGAAAAATAAGCCCTATTATAAGATAGTTTCTAACTCAGAGATCAAATTAGATACAATTTATAACTGTTCGATAACTCATATCATAGACCAGATTAAATTAAACATTACAATCTAATGGAAACCAGTAAAAATTTGACAGTTAAAATACATCATACCAATTCAGTGTTTTTTTTTATTTTTAATGTCCAGCCAATTAAATTAAACATAGTGTGATAAATTCATATTCATACCCAAGAAAAAAGATACAACACAGAATAACGACTAAATTTGTTTAAAAAAAAAAAAAAAAAAGTTCTTGCTTGAAGGGGCAATAAAAACAAAATGATTAAGAAAACAAGAAAAACTATTTGAGTTTATAAAATTAAATGATACCAAATAGATAACAGATATTAAAACGGAGAAAGGAGAAAAGTATATGTTCTTTTTGTACGATACATTGTTACAAATAATAGCAAAAAAATTGAAAATCTAAGAATACATTTCTAGTAGCTTAATTTCTAAGCTCCCAACTTTTCACTCTTCCAAAATTTCTTGCATTAATTTTTCCATACAAGAGTTTATTCTATTCCTTTAAAATTCCACTAGATACAGGAGTAGATGAGTTTTAACACGCTCAAAATCTGACTGCAATGCTAAACAAGCAAAATGATACGAAATGAGAGAGAGAGAGAGGAGAGAGAGAGAGTGATTGCAATGCTAAACAAGAAAAAATGATACGAAATGAGAGAGAGAGAGAGTGATTGCAATGCTAAACAAGCAAAAAATGATACGAAATGAGAGAGAGAGAGAGAGAGAGATTAAAAAGCAGAAAATATTTTAAGCAAATTCTAACTTCATGGTTTCGTCATGGGTGGATGCAAGAGAGACATCGTTCTTAGAGATTTAGGCTCTGGCTGCCCATTGTTCAAAGATTTCAATCAATGGCTCAACAACTACCACATCTTTTCATCGGTTAAAAAATGCTATGAAAAGCTTCACTGACAGTATAACACATCACCTTCTTGAGGATTTGGAGGTAAACCGTCCACTGCAAGAGAAAATTGAGTACCAGTACAGGTTCATACTCCGCTAAATCAGTTGAACGAATTTCAAATACGAGTTCCACAGACAGCAGGCTTCGTTCCGTCGTAAAATTCAACACTGGAAAAGTGATGAAGATTAAGTATTAGTCTTCACAGAACAGGATATAAACAAACAAGCAGTAGTAAACTTCGACAGAAACACAGCCAGATAGAACGAGTCATTCTAATATCACTTGTTTTCCAAGACATGAATGACACTGAACGCCTAAACCCCGCACAAAACAGTAATTATTCATCCAGGATTTTTTAAACAAGGAGAAAACAATTAACTTGCAATTCTTTTATGGTTTTCAAGGAAACAAAGGAAGCCAAAAGGCACCATTATTGTAAAGCTAGGGTAGCCTGTTAACTCATAATGGTGAGTATTGTCCCAAGTACTAGGTCAAGGAAATACTTCCAAAGAGTCCAGCTTATATTATCAAAATACACCCGAAAGAGGAAAGGGCAGAGAAGATATGTCCCTTAACATGACTGCGACACAATATATGATACGTACAAGATATGTCCCTTAACATGACTGCGACACAATATATGATACGTACAAAGAGTTGGTAACTGAATTTGGAAAATATGATGGTAGCCCTAGTGTTACCAAATACACCAAAGAAAACGTATATCGAAACAGTCTTGGTTTTTGGTATAAGATTGATGCTACCTTGCAATTTAACATCACAGTCTGCAGGATTATTCTGCATACCTTTATCAGTTTCCGTTCTGCAGCATAGATCTTTTTACTGGTAAGAGAATCATTTATAGACAATTTATGGACAGGTCCCATTAGAAGATCTTGCAACACAGGGACACATGAAGGACTGAAACAATCATTGAAGACCAAGCGACGGGAATTTCCTGATAGAGACTGTTGTAATGGCTTTTATGCTATCAGCGTATCCTTGTTTACAATCCAATCCATCAATAACCTATTTCAGATGAGAAATGAATTAATCATTGAAAACATCTCAGGTTATCTTATCGACATTATTAGGACCTGGTAAGATAGTTACTCGTATAATGTCCATGTGCTTAAATAATAAAAACATGACAACTGAAGAAGATAAAAATATGCAACTGAAGATGTCCTGCAAAAATTTCTCTAGTCATTTACATTAAACTATCTGCAATAGCAATGGGTGAATCTGTATTACTGTTGTCACTGATGATATTTGATAAATGTATTCAAGCATAGCCTCCCTTTTTGACAAAACACATCAAAACATTTGATGAAAAAAGCTGATATCAATTTATATTTGTTAGTTAAAAGTTCACAATCGTAAATATGACCATCCAATAGTAAGAAGTCAAACTTGAAAAAGATTCGTGCAAGTTAATAACTTAATACTGAAGTTGAACAAACATTAGTGCAAGTACTCTTTAAATCCTTTTGAAAAAAATGTGCTACAGTTATTGCGCAACTTTCTTGTAAGCGTATAATGCAGTGTTGATAAGGAATGAAAAATATAGAGTATAGATAAATAGTTAAAACGAAAGAGGGCAATCGTATGTAAAGATGAAGGACCAGAAATTGTCACCAGCCGTCAAAAATTACATAAAGGCAATTATGATTTCCAATCCTGGATGACTTTTTATTTTTGCTAGAATAAGCCTGGCTGACTTGCCGATAAGACATGAGATGGTCAATGAAAAACAAATTTTCGCTCTAGACAGATCAAGAAATAAATGCTCAATTAGCGTATCAGTGTACCCTTTTATGAATCATTGAACTTTTTAACAATCATACAATTCTAAAATTTGAATAATTTAATAAACTGAACAAAACATAAGAGTTTGAAGCAAAAAAAAGTAAGGCCAACCGGGAATAATTAACATGTGGTTTAATCATTACCTTATAATAATTAATGACAGGGTTGAATCAGAGAAACAAAGGTATTATTGCAGAGTAAATAAACAGATTGAAACATTACCAATAAAGAGACCCCAGATATATCAATGGCCTTCAGAGAAATAAGCTCCAAAAGTCTTTCAGGTGTTGAAATGAGAAATTCAGGCTCACAATTCTTCAAGCTATTGATGAAAAACATTTTAACAAGAGAAATAAAATAAGAGAGAGACATAGTTGAGTCATAGTTGAGTAAAACTAGAGAATAGGCCTAACAAGTGCATGCATGAAACAAAGAACTTAGTTTTTAACTACTTCTTTATGACATAAGGGAAGGTAGTTCATGAATTTTTGCAAGAATTCCCTCAACAACAATCCTAGTGTTCTATTCCAAGAACAATTTACGGAGGGACTTCACAAAAAATGAGTATTTAAACCAAAATCGCATGAAAGACATGCAATCATGTCTTCTTTTTATTTCATTTTACTATATTATCTTCATGGAAAGTATTAGGACATTAAGTCTAAAGTCAGCATTCACATACCCTTGAATCTGGTGCTCTAAGGAGGCACCTGGATGTATACTCACTGTATGTATCCCATGAACTTTCAAAGATTTGCAGACCGTGCGTACCTGATGAATGATGACAATAGAAGAATAAGAGCCAAAAAAAAAAACAATCGACGGATACAGACTAATCTCTTGTTACCTCACTTTTGACATGTTATTTTTGTCGAGTCTATGGTATAAATTATCATGTTTGATCACCCCATGTGAGCTTCACAATTATACAAGTACATATCTGACAATAATCTCAAGAAAAGATTCACGAAACCGAAGAGTCCCAAACTGCTGACCGAAAGACAATACATATAGCACAAACCTTCATGGCTTTCTCTTGGGATGGCACAAGGAACAAAGAAATGGGCTGGAATACGATAGACCTTCTTCTTCTTTTCTAGAAATGGTGTCAGCAGCACTGCAAACAATCCATGAAATTTGCTCCACCGTAGAAGTCCCACTTGTCTCTAACATATCCTTTTCAGCTGAATAATGTTTCCAGAACTCGATCCCCCATGCACTAACAAACAACGGTTTGTCCTCCTCAATAGAGTGGGTGCCATCATGATGCAGTGCATTCTCTATTTCATTCAAGCACATAATAAGATATTTAGATGGACAATCTGAATTTTCACAGTACTCCCGTCCTTGGTGATCATAGACACTGCCATTTCCGTCGAGCTGAGTTTTTGTTCTCCCCAAGTCAAGTTGGCTTCTCTGCACCATGTCATTGATAGACTTCGATGAAATCCTGTTAGTCCTAAAAATTGCATCTTTAGTTTTCCCCTTCTCTAAATCATTTATTCCAGCATTATCATTTCTACCAAGAGTCGGTTCCCGCGGAGAAGCTTTCTTCTCCTTTGTAAACGTCTTCTTATCCTTTTTGTAAGGCCGATTTTTCTTGACTACCCTTGTTTCCGGATCTTTTTTACCATGTCTGTCATTGAAGGGATCGTCAGGGGTAGGAAGACTAAAACACATCCCCTGTAATGTCATTAAAGAAAACATAAACCACTTTAATCAGGAATCACTCTCTTTCTTCAGAAATTAGTTAAGTAGAACCAAAAAAAAAAAAAAAACAGAGCAATCACTGGTTTCTAAGTGCATCATATATACTGCAAGAATCTACTTGACTCATTGCTACAAAAACACAATCAAAATACATAAAGCATATAATTTCGTCGCAATCATACAACGTAGTAACAGAATTCACCTTAGGATCTAACAATATATATATATATATATGTATGCATGTATGTATGTATGTATATGTATGTTTGTATATATAGCAAGAATCTACTTGACTCATTGCTACAAAATCACAATCAAAGTACAAAAGGCGTATAATTTCGCCGCTATCATAAAACGTAGTAACAGATTCACCTTAGGGAACATATATATATATATATACACACACACACAAAACAAAGTCTTAATCCGGTACTGATGGTATCTGAAAGTATAAACTCCAGTTACTGTGAATGTGAATTTCAGCTGAACTTCACATTGCTGGATACCATAAGGTACCGGATTTAAGAGTGAATTTGAATTCCTCTTGTTTTATATTTTTTTTTGTATGAATTCACATTCCGAGTAACTGAAGTTCACATTACCGGATATCATCAGGTACCGGATTTAAGACCATTCCTATATACACATATAGCAAGAATCTAATTGACTCATTGGTACAAGAACACAATCAAACTACATAAAGCATACAGATTTCGTCGCAAACACTCAACTACATAGATTTCAAAATATATATATAACACTCAAATACAAAGATTTAAATATATAAAAATATATATGTTTAGTCAGTTAAAGACGTGCAGCACTTTCCAAACAAAACCGCCGTTTGCAATTCTCCTTTACGCCACAGGAAATTCGACAAGAAACCATATAAAGATCAGAGCAAGTTTTTGTGAGCAATGAAATGGAAGCGAAACGGAATTGCGTTCGGCGGAATCAGCTCACCTGGCATTTACGGCGAGTGCCGGACTTGCGGCGCTTCTTGGCGGCGATGAGGGCGGCGACGCGCGCGGAAACCGACGAAGAGGAAGTCTGGCTGTTAAGCTTCTTCCGATTCGCTTTGTTCTTCTTCCTCCTCTCTATGTCGTCCCCTTTCGCCATGGAAACGCAGAAACGAAAGAGAAAGAAACCACAAAACCTAGAGAGAGAGACCAAAAAATCTAGAGAGAGAAAGCGAGCAGAGAGAGAGCAGAGTCTTCAGCTTCAGCTGAGGTCGGAGGGTTTATGCCTTATGTATGGTTGGGTAGACTGTTATTTGAGAAGATTGTTGAGGGTTTTGAGTCATTCCATTTAAATATTTCTTTAGGCTCGGTTGCAACATCTGACGACATGTCGTTTGAGAAATTGGTTTTCTAATGGGCTCCAACTACCTTTAGGCCCAGTGGCAATTTCTGACTACTAAACGACATGTCGTTTTAATAAATACCAAAGCAAAAACAATCACGTTAATAGAAACGATTTTTCCCCCCCTGTTCAGAGAACGTTTGTCGTTTTGGACCTTTGGTTTTGACGAAGGATAAAAATGTCGTTTCCTGGTGACTTGTATCCTTCTACTGGAAAACAATTGTCGTTTTATTCGTGAACTATAAATGTCTTATTGCATCTGGAATGAAACAATGCTGTTAAGAACTTTTTTATTTTTTATTTTTATAATAACGACGTGTCGTTCTTAAAATGGGGTCTTTTTGTTTTTTTTTTTTTTTTTTAATATGAGAAGAACCAGAGATGTTCGCTACCGTTTAGTTCGACGATTGGAGTTGAAATATTTTAATTGAAATTAGTTGACTTTTAAAAATTAGTTATAATTTTTATTAATTTTTCATAAATAAAAAAAATTGAGATAAAAAATTTGAGTTGGAATTAAGATACCAAACAAAAAGTTTAGCAAATTGGTGTGGAGAGATGTGAAGAAACGACATTGAAGGGGGAAAAATGATGGTTTTTTTCTGTTTATGAACACGATTAGTCGTTTTTAGTAGGACATAATTATTTCCCTTAATATATTGGACAACCACTAAGACAATATAATTGGATTTTTTTTTTTGTTTTTTAAATAAATAGAGATGAGAGACTAAAACCGATACTTAAATTTACTAAAAGACTAAAAAAAATTAAAATAAAAAATAAAAAAAAAAAGGAAAGGAAAGAAAAGGAAAACAAAAATATAAAAATTAGATCCAGCGTTAGAGGCAAACCAAACAAAATAAACAACACCTAAGAGAGACAATCAAATCTAAATTAAACTTGAATTCATCTGTACATTGAAATCCTTTCTTTTTCGAATATGAATTTTATAGGTACTTTTCTTTTCCAGATTAGGGATTAAATCGCTTTATATGTTACTAAGTTCCTCTACTTTATCTCAAGATCTTAAAACCATAATCTTCACTTCTTTGTTGAGGAAGTGTATAATTGCCGAGATTCTTTCTTAGCTTGTCATTTCTATTGTTCGAAACCTCTTTAACAATTAGTGCAAAGGAGACAAAAATACTTTGATGCTTATTGTTATGTTGTTTTCTTGATCTAATAAGCGTGAATGCTCCTTCTGCTTCCTCAACTTAATCGGTCCAAGAAAGTATCATAACTGCACTGGCTTCCTCCATAGTTTGATATTCTCAACGAAAGGTAGCACTATTGAAGTGCTACTTGATTGATCACCAATAGTTTGGTTGATTCCTGAGTCCTCCCTTGAAGTAGTTTTTTGGAATGAGCTCTTTTCGAATTTCCCTCGCGAGATGACGGAGATCTCTAGTTAGACGACATTGTTGATTCCCTCTTATGAAATTGACTACAGAGCGGAGATCCATGAACAAAAGAGACTGAAAGCTCCCTGGAATAAATGTTTATTATCGAAGTCAAAATAAATAAATAACATATTTAATTAAACTATTAAATAAGCCACCATTTGGTTGGTAAGCTTGAGTTGGAATTTTGGAATTATTTGATTGGAATTGATTTGAGTTTTGGAATTGTGTGTTTGGTTGGAAAACTGTTCGGAGTTAAAAAATGTAAAAACTTGAAATTTATTAGGGGAAAAAAATCAATATGGATATTTTTCGTTCATCTCGGAATTCTATATAATTTTAAAAAAATCAACTAATTTCGACTTGAAATAATAAAAAGTTATTGACTTTTAAAGTTTGAATTTTTAAACCAGAGTTGAAAATGTAAATAGTGAAACTAATTTTTCTTTTGAAGAAAAATATAAAAAACACAATTAGATTTGTTTGGTTGAAACAGAGGTACCAAACAGAAATAATATATATACTGATAAATATATTATGTTCTTAATAAATATTTCTAGTAACAAAAACATATTTATTTATAGATATCCTATTTATTTCAACAGTTGCAGTTGTATAAATATTATATTCATTTTTTTAAGCATCGTTAAATATGCTAGTTACCTTTTTTTCTCTTAAAAAAAAAATGCGAGTACAAGAATAACCTAATAGTGATTTTATGTCAAATTTGACTCTATTTATGGTGTAGAATTTGAATCCCTTACCCGTTAAAACAATAACAATAACAACAATTAAAAATATATATTGCAATAGCTCAAATAGATTTATTATTGTATTAATTTTTTTTAAAGAACAAGCGAGAAGAAAATTAAAAAGAAAAAGAAAAAGAAAATATCCATCAACAAGGCCTCGCCAAAGACTACTTCTTCTTCGGTGATTGATGACTCTCGTCAATGCCTCCAACAACGTAAGATTTATGTTCTCGGTCACCTTAGATGACACATGTTAATTTAAGATTTCACTTAATTTGAACTTTTTTTGTTTTGAAAATCACTTGAATTTAAACTTCGTAACTGTAAATTCACGTAGAGAATTCTTTGTAAAAAATCTAGACTGGCCTTGCCAGTCTTACCAGTCTTGTAGGTCTGGGCCACTGCGCTGCTCACTAGTTTTCATCATTGACATGACCGATCAGATCGCCTTGGCTGTTCAGAAATTGAAAATAAATAAATAAATAAATAAAATTTTTTCCAACCGGCTATCGGCCTTACCGGTCAGGAGATTAGTGAGCCACTTCGTTGCTCGCTATTTTCCTGACCGGCATGAGGGTTAAAACATTGAACTTAAAATGTGTAAGCTGGACTTCATTAAGTTCACCTCGGCTTCCCCAAGGGGACCAAGTTTTATTATTATCATCGTCATTCTTAGGAAAGAGCATAAAAAAACATTTTTTTTTATTTTATTGTTGTTCCTTTTGAACATAAACAAGTAAAAATATATATAGGTTTTGCTCAAGTTCAGACTGGGAATTATCATAAAAAAAAAAAAATTTATTATCTTGATTTTGACAAATGGTAAAAAAAAATTGCCATCTAATTCATCTCCTTTTCTGACCCTAAAATCTCTCCGCTAGTTTGTTTGTTCTCTAATGTAGCACCCTCAAAGTCAACTAATACGCCAAACAATAACGTCGATCTTCTTGTCTCACGTTGCAACTGTTATATCCAATACAGAAATTTGAGGCCATTTTAGTCAACCGTCTTTCTGGCCAGTAAAATAATAATAATAATAATAATCACATTACCACTTTACAAAAAAAAAAAAAAAAAAGAAGGAAAAAAACAAAAAGGAAACAGCAACAGAAGAAACCTACACCATAAAAGAACCTTGCAGCAAGTTTTAGGCTCTTCAAACACGCAAACATGTTCCATTAATCCAAATTTAGTGATGGAGGTATCAAGGACAGAAAAGGAAGATCATATTGATGAAGCTAACATTGAGAAGAAACTTGATGCTGGAGCTCTTTTTGTTCTCAAATCCAGAGGTTTAAAAAATTGAACACGTATAACGCCCGTATGGTTCATAGGTTCGAACCCATAATTCAAACTTTTTGTCTAAATTGTTTTCTTTAAGAAAAAATTGAAAATTTCTTTTAAACTTTTTGTTGAAGTGTTTTTTTGTTGATGGTGCATAGGATCATGGTTGCACTGTGGATGCCACTTGACAACTTCCATTGTAGCCCCCACGTCCTGCAAAGCCTTCCGTTGGCGTTGTCCTTGCTCGGTTGGTTTGCTGGGGTGGCATGTCTTCTTGTGTCAGCTATGGTCACTTTCTATTCCTACAATCTTCTGTCCCTTGTTTTGGAGCATCATGCTCAACTTGGAAGGCATCAGCTCCGCTTCCGCGAAATGGCCACGGATCTCCTAGGTGCCTTTACAATTACATTTACTGCCTTTTCCAATCACTCGTTAAAAGTTGTCTTTCTTTTTGCTAATATCCAAACTAGTAAACCGCAGCAATGAGTGAGGAGTGGCCTCTTTGGCACTTCATTTTCAAGGGATCATTTACTTTTAGAATCCTTCTAGAAGTTCCAAGTATACATAGAGATGATAGAAATGATGATATACATGTATATATAGGACCGGGATGGGGAAGATATTTTGTTGGTCCAATTCAATATGGTCTATGCTATGGTTGTGTGATAGCTTGCATTCTTCTTGGAGGGCAAAGCCTAAAGGTAATCAGTTAGAATTCATTGCCCATTTATAGGATTTCCTAAAAATGTTCTTGGTTATACAAATTCAGGCTATGGTTATCTTTTGGGGCGGATGGCTCCCACTTATTAAAGAGGATTGAAAACACTCTCGGTTCAAACTTGGGAACTCCGACCTAAATCCCCCTTCCCACCTGCTGACCGAAACTTGAATTTTAAAACGATAAAGTGCACGTTACAACATTAAATAATTTGTGATAAAATTCATATGGATGGAAAACTTTATACTAATTAAATTTTTGCTATGTTGGAGCTAAATGATAACTTTTAAAATCTTATGAAAAAATTTGTATGTTTGTCAAACGTCTAGAAAAAAAGTTTTAAATCTTAAACCCTAATCAACCAACCCAATAACAAGTGGTTTGGTTTGATTTGGATATATATATATATATATATATATATAATATATTATATTTATATAACCGGTCAAACTGATCAAAAATAAATTTTGTTTTTGATTTGGTTGGTAATTTTTTTACTTTTAAACTAACCATAACCACTCCTATTGAAAATTCAAGGCTTCTCTTGATTTTTAGATTTCGCAATGTCTTTTAAACCGTTGTGAAAAGTTTGTGACAGTAATTGCCGTTAATTCCAATTTTTGTACCAGTAGGTATACATTATAAATAAGTTAAAGAAAAAGATCCTGAAAAGTTTAAAGCTAGTAAAATTTTCCTTTCATTCTTTTTGAAATAACACATATATGGAGCAAATATGAATGTTAATTCAAACTAAAACAACAAAGACTGAAAATATATAAGAAGAAATAAAAATGGGAATTGCAATTTATCACGGATATACTAATCCAAAATCACATATATTACATGACCTTCCAAGCAGTACAATTTAAACTTCCTTCATATTCATTTATTTTATTTGGAGAATAAGTGTTAATATAGAAATATATATGAGAAATAACGACCGCAAGTGGGATACAACCCACATAAGTCTTAGTACTTGCAAACTTCATTAATTTTTTTTTTAAAAGTTGCGGCCTATGATTTTCATTTATTAAAAAAAAAAAAACGAAAACACCCTCAGGTTTAAAACCTGAGAGCTCACATACAAACGATTTTCTTCCCGTCCACTGAACTAGTCCCAGCATGGTCCTCCTTTAGATCTTATATGAAGTCATAATAATAAATATGGAGCAAATCAAGCTTCGGACCAGTGTATATGAAGTTCACCGCGATCATCCTTTGGCACTTTCAGGGCCTTCCAAACAGCTTTAGAGGCATCAACAATGTTATTAGGACATGGGGGCTGATAATCATGCTCAGAATCGCAGCCCGCAGTTGAATCACACTCATCCACAACCATGGCATTGACACTCCGGCCATTTCCGTGTATGGTAATGTTCTGGAAACACCTCTGCATGTTGTTGAAACCATCCGGTTGACAAAGCCACGACCGGGGTGTTGTCGGAGTGGTACTTGCCGTCGCACTCGGAGGGTGCGCCTCCGTCTCCGCCCTTCTCAAAGCTGTTGATTGTAAGGATAGCTTTTGTACGGCCAGACACCCTTGGTGAGCACTTGTAAGTGGTGTAGAGCTTTCCGTCTTTGCAACAATCAGACTGGTTCTCTGGATTGCATTGTCCTGGAGGAGGCTTTTTTCCTCTTATTTTGCCACTTGGCTTGCAAGTTTTCGCTTCGAGGATCGACAAATTGGTTGCAAGAAGAAGTGAGATGAAAAAACAGACAGCTGAACAAGAAGAGATCTTCATGATCTTCTCTACTCTTGATTCAGTTATGGACTATTAGGCTAGTTTGCAGGAAATGATTTAGTCGCTGGCTATATATATACACCAATTTTGTGATAGGGAGAATACCGAAAACAACCCTGCTATACTTTTCACCTTGTGTTATCAGACAATACAAAAACGTGTCTTGTAATTTGCAAAACGTAAAATAATTTTATATTATATTTGATCAAAACTTCATTGTAAAAAATCTTTACTTTTATTTTTATTTTTTTTTAAGTTCAATATACTATAGTTACCGGTGGTGTTAACATTACTAGTATTAAAATATTGATTCCATCATATGAAATTCACATTTAAAACCGACCTTTTATTGTAATTGTATTTAAGTCGTCTAACAGTTAAAAATGGAGCCAAAAATTATGTATAGGAAACATAGGATGAGCATGATGTAGGCTCGCAAATGCAATGTAGGCCCCGAGAATTTTTATTTTTATTTCATTTTGTTTCTTGAAATAAATCTTTAGTTTAAAGAAAGGAATCTTTTTGGTAATTTTCTTTATTTGTGCTAAATTACAACGACTTGAGAAGTGTTTCTGTCTTTTTCTTTTTCTTTTTTTTTAGGCTGGAAATTTTTTGAATCTCTCTTTCAAATAAGAGTGACATGATTCCTTAAAAGTACCGATGCTGCTGATGCAATGAGGATAATGAGGTGAATATAGCTTTCAAAACTAAGATATATAATAATAAATTAATAAGGAAACTCAAATACAAAACTGATGAAAGCACAAAAAATATATTAAACATGGGCCTTTAGATTATATCACCATATCCAGCCTTTTCATTTTGTATTTTAGTGCTCTAGATTTCCCCGCGTCGCTATTGGAGAAACTTTGCTTAACTCAAAATTTATTTATATGTAAATATATATGTAAAGAGATATATAAAGAGATTCAGAATCTTGTGGCCGCCAATCATTACTAAGACAAAAGAGATTCAGGTGTCTTAGCTGGCAAAGCTTGGTTCCTTGAAATGGAATTATGGAAAAGTGCTTGAAAAGTGTGCACAACTACTTTGTTATCTCAGAATCTCAACACTGAGATTTTAAAAACCTGATTTATCTTTTTTCCGATAATTTTACGATAATAAAGAAAACTCGCTGATGGTATTGTCCGTTTGTGTTTACAATAAAAATTTAAATGCGTGATATGCTTTCATCATAAATCAGATTCAAATTATTAAAAAATTAATATAATAACTAAAATAGCAGTATTTATTAGTAAAGTAAAAGTAAAGTTTTTACTCTAAGTTTTCTTAGATAATTAATAAGACTGATTGCATTTGGGTTGAAACCTTTAAATAACAATTATTTAAAATTAAAAAAAAAAAAACCGTACGTTTGAAAAAATAAAATTCAGTACGCCACAATTAGTTGAAAAATATTAATTTGGATTGTAATTTAAATAAATACTATCTTCAATTAAAAGACTGCATGAACTTATAACTTGTTTGAAAAAAATAAATATTTATGTAGCTATGACTATAATTGAGATACAATTATTTGAACGGTAAAATTAAATGAACAAACATTTTAACACAGTGATTCTGACTGTAAATTGTAAATAATCTAATTTTAACCTTACACGTGCATCAAATTAATTTTTCAATGTTTTACCAAAAAAAAATTTAAATTTTCAATGTCACACATTTCTTTTAATCCTATGTGTCTTCTTCGGACATCTACCAAGGATATTCTTGATCTTGTTTGCTAGTTTCATTGAGCACATTAATTTTGGTAACTGTAACTAATTTTTGGGAGTGAAAATTGAAGATTGAACACGAATGTATTGTTAAATATCAGGTATGAAAATGTCATATATATATTTATGTGTAAAGGACATACTGAGACGACAATGTATAATTAATGAGGTGAGATTTCTAAAATTTGCTCTGTTCCAATTTTGATGGAATTACGTGAAGAGGAAAATTTAACAATGTTTTTAAAAGTTTAGAAATAGAACAATTGGGGAGTAAGTGAAAAGAGATGTATAAGTTGGGAGGAAAAAATATATAATTGATCTTCATCTTATTATTTTCCCTATAAAATTGCATCTTATTATTATCATTTTTCTAAACAATTTGAGGCTGGTCTCACTTATTAGATATGAAACTAAATTACTCTCAATTTTTGATTTTAAGAGTCCTCTTCCCTCCAACCCGCTAAGCTATTTAGCAGGGTTATTATTAGGACAAATTACAATTTCCTCCAACCTTTAGGTCTTGTCAGAAAATGCCTTTTGAACTTTAATTCATAACATCTTTTCCGTTGAACTTTGAAAAAGTTTGCAAATTGCCCCCCTCAAGTAAATTTTTTACAAAAAATTACATATGACACTAGTTGAAAGTATGAGTTACGGATATTAAATTTGAAATGCTTATAATTAGGTTGAAAGAGTAACTATTTAGGGCTGATAGTCATTTTTTCCCACACCTCTCTCTTATAGGTAGCTTTATAATTTCACATTTAATAAGGGTAACAAGTGTTAGGAATGCAGTCATTGTGTGCCACTTCATAAATTTATATTTAATCCCCTCCAACTCATGCTTTCAAGGAGTGCTATGCGATTTTTTTTTAGGTCCAAAATTTGGTTGGGGGAGAAATTTGCAAACTTTTTCAAAGTTTAAGGGAAAAGAATGTTACAAATTTAAGTTTAAGGGCATTTTGTATTAGGACTAAAGTTTGAGGGGAAAAAGCATAATTTATCCTTATTATAATATCGTTATTTAGTTACAAGCATTATATATATAAAAAAAAATTTGTCGAAAAAAAATGTTGAAAAGCTGAAAAAAAAAAAAAAAGGAATCTTATAAATAGAAGAAAAATACTTGGGATATAACGGTGTTAAGCACCACCATTAAAAAAATTAAAATAAAAAATAAAAAAAAGACCTCATTTATAAGTCTCATACTTGTGGGACTCAAGTTTTATTGGTAACTATCAGTAATGTGACAGACTTATGCTAGGACCAGTGGGACCGCGTGCCCTAGTTGATTTTTTTCTCTTTTTTAATTTTTCATCTCCTATATTCTTTTTATTATTAACTTTTTTATTTTTATTTTTTCCTTTCTTTGCCTCTATCTTTCATTTTCCTTTTAAACTGTCTTTCTTTTTTGTTAATTTTTTCTCAGAGTTTCTTTCATTGATTATCTAACAATTTATTTGCAATATTTGGACTTTCCTTTTACCTTTTGTTTCTTCCAATATGCGAATGGCTTATTCTACAAGTCTAGGCATTTATTTTTGCGCTCCTTTCTTTCTGAGATTAATTTTTGCAAATACGTTTATGGCACATATGATTAAGTTGACACTATTCTCATGTTTTCTATTAGATTTGTTTTCTTCCTTTCACCATCTTTCCTCTCACTTAATGATATGTATTGAAAGGAAGATAAGTTCAACAATTATGGAAAAAGATTTTAAACGAACATTTTTTTTTAAAAATATTGAATTGTGTATTATATATGTAGGACTTTTGAGCTATATAATCATGATAATTATTATTTTATCGATACTTGATAGAGTTTTATAACTTAATACCATTAGTTGTTTTACTCTAATTGCCGTTATTTTTAGTTTACGAATTTTGGTTTTATATTTGTGCCCCAACTTAAATTAAATTTGGAATCCTTCACTGCATTCCTGTATGTACAGTTAGTACTCTAATGTAAAAACAGGTTAAGTTTAAATATTTTAACTCTACTAATTATTGTATTATCCCAAAAGCTTTCTTTCGATTGAACATTTTTATTTCAAAGCAAAAACTTCTTTATCTACAATGACCCTTATGCAAAATTTTCTTTTTCAACTTAGTTTTTATTATTTTATTACTTGAATGTCTATCTTCATTTACCTAATAATTCGTTACTTTATCAGCAAATTTCAATTAGTTGATTGGGGAATAAGAATATCATTATGTAGCCATTCGTGGTCGAAGTTAATTTTAGTCTCATCCCAAACATTATCAAGCTTCAAATTTTTTTCAGAACAACAAAAACAATATGGATTGGCCTATATTTGGCACTGCTGCTTAATTGTTGCACAATTTGTCGCTTGAACTTAAGTATATATCTAAAAAGCCAATCACTATGAAATAGAATAAAACTTACAGGAATGCAACAACATTTTGCTACAATTTTTAATTTGATATAATACCAAATTAATAGGATTTGAACTTTCTCAACAAAGAAAAAACTGATCGTTTTACTTGATCAAGAGCGTGAATAAAATCATATAACATAATCAATTTTTAGTAATTTAGCTAATGATACCTCTAATTTAAATGACATGACATGAAAGAAAACTGTTATTACCCCCAACTTAAAACCAATTAAAAGTTACTAAATTGATGGTTTTTCCTTAAGGTAAAACTCTTTGCTATTTTAACAATTATACTAATTGATATTTTTTAATGTAATAATTTTTAAAAACGACTAAAAATATATATTGATTGAAATTTAAATTATAGAAAAGATTATAAAGTTTTAATTAAACTACAAAACAAATTAACCGCTCTCAATAAGATGACTTAAAGAAGTTTTGTAATATGTAAGGCTGGAAGGTTTAAATTGTCTACCCATGTGGACTAAAATAAAGGGAAAGCACCTAAATGAATAAATTTAGAGATTATTACACCAACATGATATATAAAATTAACTCTAGACCAATATGACACAAAATTAAACTAAAAATTAATTAAAATATGTGTCATATTGGTTAAGAGCGGGGAATTTATATCATGTTGATCAACAGATAAAAAAAATACGGTTATTTAGGTAATTTTCTGCTAAAATAATGATATACATACATAAAATGTAATATATTTGTAGAGAACATGTCTACCTCTTTTGCTGCCTAGAGGATCGGAAGGATCACAATTTGATTTCCCAATTCCATATTTGTACTGGTCAAACGGCAAAAAGATTAATGCCAAAGTATATCATTTTTGTTTCCACACACGTTTTTGTGGAGGTGACACCTTAAAAGAATCGATACCGAAAGTAATTTGTTTACAAATATGTACTAGTGTACTTGGAACTTAGTTTTGCATTATCAATGTCATCTCTAGATTTTACTATATCTGTTGTTGAAGAATTTATTTATTTATTTAGGATTTTGGTCGCAATCACTCTCAAATCTCCCTTCTTTCTAGCTAAAAATTAGTGCGCATTAACAATGTTAATTCAAGCTAAAGAATCAAAGACTTGGAACTATAGTGGGAAAGGAAAAAAGGAACCGTAATAAAATAACAATACACACCAGCATCAAATCATAACATGTATACTATTATACATAACTCCCGAAGCGCAACCCAAGCATGCTTCAGTATTAAGTTACAATAAACATAATTAAGGAGAAACACAATATTTAAGCATCAGACCAGTATATATCAAGTTCACCCCAATCACTTTTTGGCACTTTCAAGGCCTTCCAAACAGCTTTAGAAGCATCAACAATGTTATTAGGACATGGGGGCTGATAATCATGATCAGAATCGCAGCCCGCAGTTGAATCACACTCGTCCACAACCATGGCATTGACACTCCGGCCATTTCCGTATATGGTAATGTTCTGGAGACATCTTTCCATGTTTTCGAACCATCCGGTGGATAACGCCACCACGGGGGTGTTGTCGGAGTGGTACTTGTTATCACACTCAGAGGGACCGCCGCCATCTCCACCCTTCTGAAAGCTGTTGAGTGTCAAGACGGCTTTTGTGTGGCCAGTTACCCTCGGTGAGCACTCGTAAGTGGTGTAGAATTTTCCTTTTTTGCAACAGTCAGAGTAGTTCTCTGGGTTGCACGCTCCTGGAGGTGGATTTTTCCCTTTAATTCTGCCGCTGGGCTTGCAGCTCTTCGCTTCAATCATGCTCAACAAGTCGGTCGCAAGAAGAAGGAAGATGAGGAAACGTAAGGCTGAAGAAATGTGGCTCTTCATCTTCTTTAATACAGTGTAATCTTCTTAATTCAGTAATGAATATTAGGCTGGCTTGTAGAGATTGATTTAGTGAGTGGATATATATATACACGAATCGTGGCTACTGGATAAGCAAATTTCTTTTCTATGTTAAATTAGGACAAATCTGCAGTCTTTCTATGGGATGAGTACGGCATATTGTTTATAAGTAACGTGACTGATTCAACTGTGTATAAGTTTGGAAAACAAATAAATAAATAAATAATGATAATATATTGGCAATATAGCTATGGCTGAAACAAATATTTTTCTGCTAAAACCATGACAAATTTGCAGTCCTCCTTTCAAATTGAGTGCATCGCAATTAAGTGTATATGATATCTAAAGGGAACAACAACTACAAATTCAAAAAATAAACGGGAGTTTGGTAGCTCATATATTCATATTTCATTAACATAATTATTAAAAAAATAAAAAAATTCAATTACCCCATGGTTATTTTGATTTTACTCATATTCCAAACCTAAAATAATAAATAGATAAATAAATATGATTTCTCAATCCTAGTTCAATTTTTGTAATTTTTTGATCGTTATATATTGATATGTATATGGCGAGAGATGAATTATGAAATCTCACATTAACAACTACTTGTGAAGGGTTTGCTTGAGTGGGGACCTTTTTTTGGCTTAAAAGAAACTTCCCTAAAAAAAATGGCAGAAAAAGCAGAGAGACAGAACCACCAAGCAAAGCAAGGTTGAGACAAAATAAAAATAATAATTATTAAATTATTATAATAACAATGTGATAATACCCACCACGGCAAGCGAGAAAAACAAACAGCAGCATAAACAAATGGCCTAAAGTTTTGTCGGTTGAAATTAGAATTAAAAAAAATAAAAAGTGATTTATATGATTGCCTCACCTCCTAATTAGTTAACATGAAATGTCTTGTCAAATATCAGGTGTGAAAATGTCATATATATATTTATGTGTAAAGGACATACTGAGACGATAATGTATAATTAATGAGGTGAGATTTCTAAAATTTGCTCTGTTCCAATTTTGATGGAATTACGTGAAGAGGAAAATTTAACAATGTTTTTAAAAGTTTAGGGATAGAACAATTGGGGAGTAAGTGAAAAGAGATGTATAAGTTGGGAGGAAAAAATATATAATTGATCTTCATCTTATTATTTTCCCTATAAAATTGCATCTTATTATTATCATTTTCTAAACAATTTGATATGAAACTAAATTACTCTCAATTTTTGATTTTAAGAGTCCTCTTCCCTCTAACCCGCTAAGCTATTTAGCAGGGTTATTATTAGGACAAATTACAATTTCCTCCAACCTTTAGGTCTTATCAGAAAATGCCTTTTGAACTTTAATTCATAACATCTTTTCCGTTGAACTTTGAAAAAGTTTGCAAATTGCCCCCCTCAAGTAATTTTTTTACAAAAAATTATATATGACGCTAGTTGAAAGTATGAGTTACGGATATTAAATGTGAAATGCTTATAATTAGGTTGAAAGAGTAACTATTTAGGGCTGATAGTCATTTTTTCCCACGCCTCTCTCTTATAGGTAGCTTTATAATTTCACATTTAATAAGGGTAACAAGTGTTAGGAATGCAGTCATTGTGTGCCACTTCATAAATTTATATTTAATCCCCTCCAACTCATGCTTTCAAGGAGTGCTATGCGATTTTTTTTTAGGTCCAAAATTTGGTTGAGGGAGAAATTCGCAAACTTTTTCAAAGTTTAAGGGAAAAAAATGTTACAAATTTAAGTTTAAGGGCATTTTGTATTAGGACTAAAGTTTGAGGGGAAAAAGCATAATTTATCCTTATTATAATATCGTTATTTAGTTACAAGCATTATATATATAAAAAAAAATTTGTCGAAAAAAAAAAGTTAAAAAGCTGAAAAAAAAAAAGGAATCTTATAAATAGAAGAAAAATACTTGGGATATAACGGTGTTAAGCACCACCATTAAAAAAATTAAAATAAAAAATAAAAAAAAAGACCTCATTTATAAGTCTCATACTTGTGGGACTCAAGTTTTATTGGTAACTATCAGTAATGTGACAGACTTATGCTAGGACCAGTGGGACCGCCGACCGCGTGCCCTTGTTGAGTTTTTTCTCTTTTTTAATTTTTCATCTCCTATATTCTTTTTATTATTAACTTTTTTTATTTTTATTTTTTCCTTTCTTTGCCTCTATCTTTCATTTTCCTTTTAAACTGTCTTTCTTTTTGGTTAATTTTTTCTCAGAGTTTCTTTCATTGATTATCTAACAATTTATTTGCAATATTTGGACTTTCCTTTTACCTTTTGTTTCTTCCAATATGCGAATGGCTTATTTTACAAGTCTAGGCATTTATTTTTGCGCTCCTTTCTTTCTGAGATTAATTTTTGCAAATACGTTTATGGCACATATGATTAAGTTGACACTATTCTCATGTTTTCTATTAGATTTGTTTTCTTCCTGTCACCATCTTTCCTCTCACCATCTTTCCTCTCACTTAATGATATGTATTGAAAGGAAAATAAGTTCAACAATTATGGAAAAAGATTTTAAACGAACATTTTTTTAAAAAAAATATTGAATTGTGTATTATATATGTAGGACTTTTGAACTATATAATCATGATAATTATTATTTTATCGATACTTGATATAGTTTTATAACTTAATACTACTAGTTGTTTTACTCTAATTGCCGTTATTTTTAGTTTACGAATTTTGGTTTTATATTTGTGCCCCAACTTAAATTAAATTTGGAATCCTTCACTGCATTCCTGTATGTACAGTTAGTACTCTAATGTAAAAACAGGTTAAGTTTAAATATTTTAACTCTACTAATTATTGTATTATCCCAAAAGCTTTCTTTCGATTGAACATTGTTATTTCAAAGCAAAAACTTCTTTATCTACAAGCAAAATTTTCTTTTTCAACTTAGTTTTTATTATTTTATTACTTGAATGTCTATCTTCATTTACCTAATAATTCGTTACTTTATCAGCAAATTTCAATTAGTTGATTGGGGAATAAGAATATCATTATGTAGGCATTCGTGGTCGAAGTTAATTTTAGTCTCATCCCAAACATTATCAAACTTCAAATTTTTTTCAGAACAACAAAAACAATATGGATTGGCTTATATTTGGCACTGCTGCTTAATTGTTGCACAATTTGTCGCTTGAACTTAAGTATCTATCTAAAAAGCCAATCACTATGAAATAGAATAAAACTTACAGGAATGCAACTACATTTTGCTACAATTTTTAATTTGATATAATACCAAATTAATAGGATTTGAACTTTCTCAACAAAGAAAAAACTGATCGTTTTACTTGATCTAGAGCGTGAATAAAATCATATAACATAATCAATTTTTAGTAATTTAGCTAATGATACCTCTAATTTAAATGACATGACATGAAAGAAAACTGTTATTACCCCAACTTAAAACCAATTAAAAGTTACTAAATTGATGGTTTTTCCTTAAGGTAAAACTCTTTGCTATTTTAACAATTATAATAATTGATATTTTTTAACGTAATAATTTTTAAAAACGACTAAAAATATATATTGATTGAAATTTAAATTATAGAAAAGATTATAAAGTTTTAGTTAAACTACAAAACAAATTAACCGCTCTCAATAAGATGACTTAAAGAAGTTTTGTAATATGTAAGGCTGGAAGGTTTAAATTGTCTACCCATGTGGACTAAAATAAAGGGAAAGCACCTAAATGAATAAATTTAGAGATTATTACACCAACATGATATATAAAATTAACTCTAGACCAATATGACACAAAATTAAACTAAAAATTAATTAAAATATGTGTCACTACTACAAAATGTGGATTCCACGACGGAGCTTTCACGACCGTTTTTTAAAAAACCGTCGTGGAAAATGTAGCAAAAACACGGAGCGGAACAGAGTTTTCGAAAACCGTCGTGGAAGCCGAAGCTTCCACGACAGTTATAAAAAACCGTCGTGGAAGATCATGCTTCCACGACGGTTATAAAAAACCGTCGTGGAAAAGCATGATTCCACGACGGTTTCTAATAACCGTCGTGGAAGATTGCAAAAGCAAAAAAAAAAAAAAAAAAAAAAAAAAAAAAAAAAAGCTTCCACGACCGTTTTTCAAAAAACTGTCGTGGAAAATGCGGCAAAAACACGGAGCAGAGTAGAGTTTCCGAAAACCGTCGTGGAAGAGCATGCTTCCACGACGGTTTCTAATAACCGTCGTGGAAGATTGCAAATGCAAAATAAAATAAAATAAAATAATTTTTTTTTTTTTTTTTTACAATCTTCCACGACGGTTATTAGAAACCGTCGTGGAAGCATGTTCTTCCACGACGGTTTTTTAAAACCGTCGTGGAAGTTTCGACTTCCACGACGGTTTTCGGAAACTCTGTTCCGCTCCGTGTTTTTGCCGTATTTTCCACGACAGTTTTTTGAAAATAGGTCGTGGAAGGGTCTTTTTTCACAAATTTTTTTGAATTAAATTCAATTTTTTGGAGTATGTATTAAAACCCAAAAAAATACCCTCTTTCACACCTCATTACATTCTGAGCCTTTTTCACTCTCTAATACACACTCTAACTCCATACCCAAAGCCACCCAATTTCGTCCCTCGATCTATTTCTTTCTCTCCGCTCCCTCCCTACTTAAAATCTCCAAAAACTCGCTCTATCTCACCACGCCTCCTCTCTCTATCTCACCTCTCAAATTTTTCTCTTGGCTCCATTCTATGATGGCCTCCTCTACCACTCACGTGGCCTCCTCCATTCTCCTACGGGTCCACCAAGGAACTCACGCGGCGTTCCCTCTCTCTCTCGCCGCACTCCGCCCGTACCCACGCTTGACAAGCCGGTAAGTTGTAATGTATATTGCTTGAGTAATGCACGGATTTGAGAATTTTTCGTCCAAAATGTTGATTTTGTTGATTGTGGTTGTTGATAAAAGTTTCCATCCAAAATGTTGATTTTGTAGATTGTTGAGTTGGGAATATTCCGTCCGAAATGGCCAAAATCCGTCCCCTACATTTTCGGTGATTGTTTATTGTGGTTGTGTTTTAGATTGAATTAAATTGGTTGGGTAAGGCACGGATTTGAGAATTTTTCGAAAAAAAAAGTGTTGATTTTGTGATTTAAATATTTTTGGGAAAATGAAACGAATTCGTAAAATTTTTTTTTTTTTTTTACCTACCACGACGGTTTTTAGAAAACCGTCGTGGTAGGTTCGCAATTTTTTTTTTCGTTTTTACCTACCACGACGGTTTTTTGGAAAAACCGTCGTGGTAGGGGGACCTACCACGACGGTTTCCTTGAGAAACCGTCGTTGTATGCCAACTAACCACGACGGTTTCTCAAGGAAACCGTCGTGGAAGATTACCTTACCACGACGGTTTTTTGCGTAGAACCGTCGTGATATGTTCTTAAATGTTCGTATTTAGGCCATATTTTTATCCATTCCACGACGGTTTTTTAACCGTCGTGGAATCTGAAAAGATTCCACGACCCTGGATTCCACGACGGTTAGAAAACCGTCGTGAAAATATTACCACGACGGTTTTTAACCGTCGTGGTATCCATATTTTGTAGTAGTGTGTCATATTGGTTAAGAGCGGTGAATTTATATCATGTTGATCAACAGATAAAAAAAATACGGTTATTTAGGTAATTTTCTACTAAAATAATGATATACATACATAAAATGTAATATATTTGTAGAGAACATGTCTACCTCTTTTGTTGCCTAGAGGATCGGAAGGATCACAATTTGATTTCCCAATTCCATATTTGTACTGGTCAAACGGCAAAAAGATTAATGCCAAAGTATATCATTTTTGTTTCCACACACGTTTTTGTGGAGGTGACACCTTAAAAGAATCGATACCGAAAGTAATTTGTTTACAAATATGTACTAGTGTACTTGGAACTTAGTTTTGCATTATCAATGTCATCTCTAGATTTTACTATATCTGTTGTTGAAGAATTTATTTATTTATTTAGGATTTTGGTCGCAATCACTCTCAAATCTCCCTTCTTTCTAGCTAAAAATTAGTGCGCATTAACAATGTTAATTCAAGCTAAAGAATCAAAGACTTGGAACTATAGTGGGAAAGGAAAAAAGGAACCGTAATAAAATAACAATACACACCAGCATCAAATCATAACATGTATACTATTATACATAACTCCCGAAGCGCAACCCAAGCATGCTTCAGTATTAAGTTACAATAAACATAATTAAGGAGAAACACAATATTTAAGCATCAGACCAGTATATATCAAGTTCACCCCAATCACTTTTTGGCACTTTCAAGGCCTTCCAAACAGCTTTAGAAGCATCAACAATGTTATTAGGACATGGGGGCTGATAATCATGATCAGAATCGCAGCCCGCAGTTGAATCACACTCGTCCACAACCATGGCATTGACACTCCGGCCATTTCCGTATATGGTAATGTTCTGGAGACATCTTTCCATGTTTTCGAACCATCCGGTGGATAACGCCACCACGGGGGTGTTGTCGGAGTGGTACTTGTTATCACACTCAGAGGGACCGCCGCCATCTCCACCCTTCTGAAAGCTGTTGAGTGTCAAGACGGCTTTTGTGTGGCCAGTTACCCTCGGTGAGCACTCGTAAGTGGTGTAGAATTTTCCTTTTTTGCAACAGTCAGAGTAGTTCTCTGGGTTGCACGCTCCTGGAGGTGGATTTTTCCCTTTAATTCTGCCGCTGGGCTTGCAGCTCTTCGCTTCAATCATGCTCAACAAGTCGGTCGCAAGAAGAAGGAAGATGAGGAAACGTAAGGCTGAAGAAATGTGGCTCTTCATCTTCTTTAATACAGTGTAATCTTCTTAATTCAGTAATGAATATTAGGCTGGCTTGTAGAGATTGATTTAGTGAGTGGATATATATATACACGAATCGTGGCTACTGGATAAGCAAATTTCTTTTCTATGTTAAATTAGGACAAATCTGCAGTCTTTCTATGGGATGAGTACGGCATATTGTTTATAAGTAACGTGACTGATTCAACTGTGTATAAATTTGGAAAATAAATAAATAAGTAAATAAATAATGATAATATATTGGCAATATAGCTATCGCCACTACTAGAAAAGGGGATACCACGACGGTTTTTAACCGTCGTGGTATCGATTCTATGACGGTTTTTCAACCGTCGTGGAATCCAGAGTCGTGGAATCTTTTGAGATTCCACGACGGTTTTTTAACCGTCGTGTAATGTGGGAAAATTTCACATTCTGGTTGATTTTAAGACCATATCACGACGGGTCCATTTAAAAACTGTCGTGGTATCCCAGGTGGGACTGGCGGACTCAATAAAAAGATGGTGAATGCTTGAGGTTGAAAGACCAATATATGGAAAGCCACATCAAATGAAACAGAATACGGTTAATATCTGAGGTTGCAAAACCAGTATGGGAACCCCGTATTATTTTTATTATTGGCCAATCATGATAAACAGTTGTTTTGAAAACCACGACCTATCGTTATTAGTTAAGTGCCACACTTTAAGGGTGCACAAAAGATTGAATTAAGAAAGAACAGTTTTGGAACTGAAGAATGGTTAATGAAATGATTGATTCCATTGTCATATGCGTATGTTCGCGCATTAGTTTCTTCTTACTAAGCTTTCCGCTCATTAGATTCCATATTACTTTTATAATTATTTTACTGAGCTTTCCGCTCATTATGATAAACCTTAGTCAATTAATGATTAAATATTGTCAATCAATAATTGACTCTAAGTTAATCACTGATTGACTCTAAATTAATTACTATCATAAAATCCACAACAACTAGTTAATCACTGATTAACCTTAGTCAATTAATAATTAACTGTTGTCAATCAATGATTGACTCTAAGTTAATCATTGATTGACTCACGATTTCATTATCTCATAATTCACAAAAAACAACAACAAACAGTCAATCACTAATTGATTAATAATTTCATTATCTTTGATGAAATTTAGGGTTATTCTTATTCTGAAAAAGTTGTTCAAGCATTCAATTGATTTCAAATACTCTCTCAAAATTCAATAGTCATTCAATTTCAATGACAAATCAACTTACCATCATCAACAAAAAAAGAAATTAATAAAGAAATTGATGGGTGTGAGACGTTGGGTGGCTGAGACTAATGGGTAGGTGTGACGGATGGAGAGTGGCTGAAATCGGTGGGTGGAGTTGACAATTGAAGATGTTGGATTGCGTGACGGTGGTTGTGCAGTAGCAAGGAAGGTAGATTGGGAGAGGCGTGAATCTTCACGGTCATTTTTGGTGAAGATTTGGCGGAGGTAAGCAATGTTTTGAGCGATGATTGTGAGAGACAATGGTGAGGCGACGATGGCGAGTGTGACGGTGAGAGACGACAAGCAGCAACAGCGAGCGCGACGGTGAATGGATGTTTGGCTATCGTTTTTGGGTAGAATTTTTGGGGGAGATGGGCTGTCGTTTTATTTTGACAGAGACTAGAGGAGGGGGGGTTTATGGGTAGAGTTTAGGGTTAGTTTTGATTAAAGGGTATTTTTGTCATTTAGGTCCTATTAAAAAGAATAAAAGGCCATTCAAAAAGTTTAGGCCATCAGTTTAAAATGGGGCCTTCTGTTAGATATTATGATTAATTAGTAATTAACCGTAATTCAATCACTGATTGACTATCATGCGGTTAATCATTGATTGATTAATCATTTTAGAAAAAAATGACATTTTAACTGATTTTTAAAAACTTTGGCTATTAATTAAAAAACTTCTTAAAAAAAGACTATTTAGCTATGAATCCTTATTAAATATACGGACTTCTTTTAGCATTTAAAAATGTGATTGCAAGAGTAATCTAATTGTAATTCTACACCTAACTCAATTTGACCATACGGTGTAGAGATTGAATCTCGAATCTCTCACTCCCAAGTTAAAAATAATGATAATAACAGTAGTTGAAAAAAAAAAAAAAGCGATAGCTCAATTAGATTTATTATTACCCTGAAAAAAAAAATTTATGATAGGCGGGATTTTTTTTTCGTATGACTATGCCAAGGGTTAAAACTAAGCATGACAATAAGACTGAGTGGAGGTGGGTATGCTTCCCCCACTGATTAATGCCTAAAAATACACAAACAAAGCAATTGCATGTAGCATAGGTCGGGCAATCGTATCCACAAGGAGGTACAATACAAACCAAGAAAATTAGTGGAGATAAACATTAGAAAAACTAGGAAATAAAATGGATAAAAAGTTAAGTTTATCTTAAGTTCAAAAAAAAAAAAAAAAATGAATGCAACACGAAATAGAGATTTAAGAGAGAAAAACTCAATAATAATTGGGGTAAGGCAGCGTGAATCTTTCATATGTCTCATTCTCCGATTTGAATTTAATCTTCAACATGACTCAATAATATGAGGACGACTTCTCTCAATGGTTTTGAATGCACATCGATAATTAGTTTATGCTTATAAACAACTTATAATCCAATTTCATGTTCTTTTGCAGGCATCTCAAAAATAGCGTTGGCGATAGGTCAGTCTAAATTTTTCTATCTAAACCTTTATAACTTCACATGCACAGACAGAGACACGTATCAGTTCAATACTAACGGATTATTTGTTTTATTATTTCAGTTGCAACCATAGGTCTGCTGATTTATTGTTCACTAGTGGTTGGTGCAACTTTTTATCTCCATAGCTTAGCCCAAAAAGATAAAGAGAATCGTCTGAGGATTGAAGAGGTTTTGGAGGATTATACTGCCCTTATACCATCAAGATACACCTACGCTGACATTAAGAAGATCACAACTGGGTTCAAGGACAAGTTAGGCCAAGGAGCCTACAGAACGGTGTTCAAGGGGAAGCTTTCCAATGACATCGTCGTTGCTGTGAACCTAAACATTAGTACCAAAGAAAATGAAGAAGAGTTCATCCATGAAGTGGCAACGTTGGCTCAAATTCATCATGTCCATGTGGTCTATTTGGTTGGCTACTGCACCGAAGGAGCTCTAGTGTATGAATTCATGCCAAATGGTTCACTCGACAAGTTTTTGAAGTCAGTGGCTGCAGGTGGTACAGACCATTCACTTAGTTGGGAGACACTACATGACATTGCTATTGGAATTGCCGAAGGAATTGAGTACCTCCACCAAGGTTGTGATCAACGAATTCTTCATTTCGATATCAAACCCCATAACTTTTTATTGGATCAAAACTTGTTCCCAAAATTTCTTTTTGCCCTCGCTAAGTTTTGTTCCAAGGATTAGAGCGCAGTTTCAATTACTACTGCTAGGGGAACCATTGGGTACATTGCACCATAAGTTTTCTCTCGAAACTTTGGAAACATGTCCTACAAGTCTGATGTCTATAGTTTCGGAATGTTATCGCTCGAAATGGTAGGAGGAAGAAAGAATACTAATGTAGCTGAAGAGAATGTGGATGAAATTTATTTCCTAGAATGGGTTTATAATCTTCTACAAGAAGGAGAAGATTTTCGGGTTCTAATCGAGGAGGAAAGAGATGCTCAAACTGCAAGGAAACTCGCAATTGTAGGACTTTTGTGTATCCAGTGGCATCTGATAAGTCGTCCTACTATGACTTTTGTGGTTCAGATGTTGGAAGGAAATAAAGAATTGAGTGTGCCACCAAATCCTTTCGCCTCTACAGCTCCGTCCGAAGCAAATACCAAGATTCGTCCAAGACGAATGGCCCTAGAATTGGAAATTATTGTTGAATGAGAGTGAGCCAAAGAGGATGTAGCTTTATTGTTACAATGTACTAACCTTCAACTCCTTGGAGGTGGAGAACGTCATTGGTTTTCTCAGTAAAGCCACTTATCAAGTCTTGAAATGCCTCTGACACGGTTGATTCACAATCTAGGAAGCTTCTGGAAGCAAAGCTTGTTCCGTCTTAGTCTTAGTCTTGTTCTCTGTCTTGCTCTGTCTCTTCATGGCTGTGGTTACATATTTGGCTCTGGATCGCAAAGGTCTTTAGGAAAACCACCTCTGATTTGAAATTTTGCTGGTATAGCCAGTGCGTCGTATAGGTGCATTTAACAGCTTGATCAATTCCAATAACTTTTTTTGTTTCAGTTTCTGAAGTTAATAATGCTCATGTAAGAGCTAATCAAAGAAGTTAGTGTAACTTTATTTGTTCTTAAATGTAAATCATTTTTCTTTTTTCACTTTTTTGCTATTCTTTGTTAATATCTTCTTTTCACAAGATGTTCTTCTCTGAAATGATGCACAAAACTATGTGATAGTAGTGAAGAAGTTAGCTCAATTTATGCCGATTATGTAAAATGTGCAATGACATGTCTTCAGCTCGTATATGATCATCCAAAACACAACCAGAACATTTGAAAAATGATTTCTCTTCTATATCGATAATTGTTTTTATATGTCTGCGAAAAGGCTGTACTTGTTGGCATCAAGGACAATCTGTCCGATTGAGGATATAGCTCCCAAAACTCCCAAAGCAGAGTAAATTGAGGCGATCGTCGTGATTCCCCAGAAAATGAGGCTGTTTATAGAGGGCTTGAAGGTGACATTGTAGAAGATCATTGGCAGAATGAAGTCTAGAAGAATGCACCCAAATGCTCCAATTACAGCATTGATGTCTCCGAAGAAAGGAAACATGGCTGCAACAGTTGTGGCTATGACCACAGATAATGATCGAAAAACTAATCTTGGTATAGTGTTGCGAATGGAGAATTGTTCTATTTTCGGGTCTGCAAACTTGCGCTTGAGCACTTCATTTGTTGGCTGCTAGTAAATCTGAGAAATGTGCACAAATTCAGTGTGTGAAAAAAGAGGGTTATGTAAGATAATATGGGACCATGGTCAAAATTTTAAGCTGAGAGTAGATATCAGTTTAAGTCAAGTTTTTACGTTTTTCGACGGTCTAAATGTAGAGCACATATTTAATTTTTTTCATAGAACTTTTTAGGCAAAAGGCTTACCACAGCAACATCTGATACTTGCAAGAGTGTAAAAACATTGGTCATAAAGAGAACCCAAGTAACAAAGGTTTTCCATCGACTAAAAAGTTGAGCAGAACTGTTCCTTGTGCCTGATTGCTGAATGCCCAATATCCGGAAATAGCAACACTGACAAATGTTGTGATCACAACCGCATAGCAGACACACAATCCTTTGAGCATCTTGCCCTTCACTGGTGCTGCTATAGTTGCCTGCAAAACACAACAGACTAATTGGTAGGTCTCTTTCAAACCCAACTTTTTGGTCACATGATATTTTTGGACAACATTTATATAACACGAACAAAGGAAAGTAGGAATTTGAGAAAAGGCAAAGAGAAAAACATGTATCTCAGGAATAATTTCGTTCCCATATGTGGTAGCAATGATCGAAATAGCATTGAAGGATCCAAAAATGCGGTCTTGCTCTGTTCCACTTACAGAATATACCTTCTCTGGTGCATTTTTGGAATGTCCTGCAAGTAAGCAAAGCAATTGGAGTAACAATTTGTATATAAAACCGGCTGCTGTGCAGGTGCTATAAGCAAGACAAGTACGAGGGATATGAGGTTGATGTGTCTTAGTGACTGGAAGGATGGAATTTGAACCAAAACCAGCATCAATATGCCAAAAATGGCGACAAATTAGTAGAGCTGCATTTTTTCTTTTGGACTAGAAAGCACGTAAATATACTTCCACAAGACAGTGCAAGAAAGAAGATGAAGAAACGTCAGAATTGTAGTGTCCAAAACAGCATGGCCTAAATTGTATTTGTCCACTAATAACTCTAACAGAAAAGAAAAATATACATTTCTTTTCCCATGGTCCAATAATGTTGTAGGAAAATCTGGAAACTGATTTTGTATAGCTGTAGGTCTTGTATAGCTGTAATTGTATGTCAAATATATTTTAGGAAAGTATCTTTAGTTTCCTAGAATCAGTATTGTTAGTTTCCTAGAATCTGTATTTTATTGTTTCCTTTTCTAGTTAGCCGGTTATTGTATAAAGTAAATTCAGTGAATGATGAAAATTGATTTTCCCAAAATTCTGAGTTTTTTCTCTGTTTTTTCTGACTTGGTATCAGAGCCATTCTTGGCTGTTCGTCTTTATTTTTTTTTGTTTCCATTCTTCTTTCTTTGTTCTTTTCTTCCTTCAAGCCACCATGTCTACCGAATCCACCACTAGTCAGAATACCCCTTCATCAAAAAGATTAGCCAACCCTATCAAGGCTAATGGAGAGTCTCACTCAGTACAAATTACTACCATTCGTTTGAATGGTGATAATTTTCTGCGCTGGTCTCAAGCAGTTCGGATGTACATTAGAGGCCGTGGAATGATGGGATACTTGACAAGAGGAACGGCAGCCCCACCAGAAACAGATCCGGCCTATGCTACTTGGGATGCTGGAAATTCTATGGTGATGACGTGGCTCGTGAATTCTATGGAGGAAGATATCAGCTCTAGCTACATGTGCTACTCAACAGCACAAGAGCTGTGGGAGAATGTCAATAAGATGTATTCTGATTTGGGGAATCAATCATAGATTTTTGAATTGACTCTCAAACTTGGTGAGATGCGGCAAGGAGAGGATACTGTTACTAAGTACTTCAACTCGTTGAAACGTGTTTGGCAAGATCTTGATCTCTTCAACAATTATGAGTGGAAGTCTTCAGAAGATGCAAACCACCACAAGAAAACTGTTGAAGATAGCTGAATCTTCAAATTCTTGGCAGGCCTAAATGTTGAGTTTGATGAAGTTAGGGGGAGAATCATTGGGAGACAGCCACTTCCTTCAATTGGTGAGGTATTTTTCGAAGTAAGAAGGGAAGAAAGCAGGACGAATGTTATGTTGGGCAAGAAAGGACCGGGTACAGTTATGGAAGGCTCGGCTTTGGTGACCACTAGAGCGGACTTGTCAAAACCTCAGATGTATCCACGGAAACCTAGCGAAAAACCACGGGTATGGTGTGACTACTGCAACAAGCCACGCCACACTCGTGAAACTTGCTGGAAACTCCATGGAAAACTTGCAAATTGGAAGAGCAAGGCTGGAGAAAAAGCTGGACAAAGCTTTCCTACTGCTAATGAAGCCGAGAGCAGCCCTTTTACCAAAGAACAAATGGAGCATCTTCTTACATTGCTGAAATCTGGTTCGTTTTCATCCGATTCTCCTAATGCTTTTATGGCACACACAGGTAATGAATCAAAAGCTCTATCTTGCTGCATCACTTCTTCTGCTCCATGGATAATAGATTCAGGAGCATCTGATCATATGACCAATTCCTTTAAACTTTTTCAATCCTCTACACCATGTCCTGGAAATAAAAAAGTTAAAATAGCAGATGGTAGTTTTCATCCATTGCAGGAAAAGGTTTGATTCAAATTTCAGAAAAATTAAGTCTAAAGTCTGTTCTCGATGTTCCCAAACTTGCCTGTAACCTTTTATCTGTTAGCAAACTTTCCAAAGACTCTAATTGTTCTGTT
This sequence comes from Ficus erecta, assembly GCA_008635985.1. Taxonomy (NCBI): domain Eukaryota; kingdom Viridiplantae; phylum Streptophyta; class Magnoliopsida; order Rosales; family Moraceae; genus Ficus; species Ficus erecta. Next base: position 59,343 of record BKCH01000286.1, on the reverse strand, counting down.
ATCTTTTTTGAATCTCATTGTGTTCTTCAGGACAGGAACTTGGGGACGACGATTGGCAGTGCTAGAATGATCAATGGGCTTAGTGTTTAGTAGTATTAGTTCTATGTCTGCTTATGAACAAATAATGCTTTGGCATTACAGATTGGGCCATCCTAGTTTTATTTATCTACAACATTTGTTTCCATCTTTGTTTAAGCATATTAATCCTTTTGTATTAAAGTGTGAAAGCTGTTTACTTGCCAAAAGCCAAAGGAAAAGTTATATTTCAAAACCATATCAACCTTCGAAACCTTTTTATCTTTTTCATAGTGATGTTTGGGGGCCTTCAAAGGTTACCACTGTTTCGGGTAAAAAATGGTTTGTAAGCTTTATAGACGACCATACTCGTCTATGTTGGGTTTATTTGATGCGGGAAAAATCTGATGTTGAAAATTTTTTTAAAAGTTTTTACAATATGATAGAAACTCAATTTCAGTCAAAAATAAGCATTTTACGATCAGATAATGGCACAGAATACTTCAATAAAGTTTTAGACACTTTTTTACAAGAAAAAGGCACTTTTCATCAATCTTCCTACCCAGATACTCCTGAACAAAATGGATTAGCTGAGCGGAAGAATAAACATCTTTTAGAAGTTGCTCGTGCTATGATGTTTTATATGAATTTGCCGAAATATTTGTGGGGGGATGCTGTTTTGACTGCTTCATATTTAATTAATAGGATGCCTTCTAGAGTGTTGCAATATATCACTCCATTGGAGTGTTTCAAAAAAAAAATTCTACACACTCACATAACCTCAAATTTGCCGTTAAGGGTCTTTGGCTGCACCGCCTATGTTCACATACCAAAGCACTTTCGGTCTAAATTAGACCCTAGGGCAGAAAAATGTGTTTTTCTAGGGTATGCCCCATATCAAAAGGGTTACAAATTTTTTAATCCCGTGACCAAGAAGTTTCATGTTACTCTAAATGTTACTTTTTTGGAACACTTAACTTTTTTCAGCAAAAATTTAATTCAGGGGGAAAAGTTGGATGAATCAAATTTTTGGGAAACAAAACCTTTACCACATATTGTTTTTGATTCGTTTATAGATAATGAAACTAGGATCAACCAATCTGGAAATACTGAATCTAATATTGGTTTGACAGATATGGAAATACTATGAATGGAAAAAAATCGATCAAATCTTGAGCCTGTGGTTTATTCTAGGAAAAATATTGAAAAAAGTAAAAATCTGTTGATTCTTCCAGCACAAGACCGTGAGGAATCCCCAAGTGAAGTCCATCCGAATACATCAGGTAACTCATTACCTTTTCTATCTTCTACTTCAAGTCCTAGCCGAATAGTTGTTCCTAATTCTGGTCTAAACCCAATACCCGTTAATCCCATCCAAGAAACTGACAGTGATCTTCCCATTGCCTTAAGAAAAGGAACCCAAACTTGTACTAGACACCCTATAGCCAAATACATTTCCTATGACAGCCTTTCCGCCAAGTATAGAGCTTTTACTACAAATATTTCTAAACTTGTGTTGCCTAGAAATATTAAGGAAGCTTTGGATGAACCGAATTGGAGATTAGCTGTGTTTGAAGAGATGGAGTCATTGAGGAAGAATGGTACTTGGGAAGTGGTTCAGTTACCAAGTGAGAAGAAGGTTGTGGGATGCAAATGGGTGTTCACTGTCAAAAGTAGAGCAGATGGGAGTATAGAAAGATATAAAGCCAGATTAGTTGCAAAGGGCTTTACTCAGACCTATGGGATAGACTATCAAGAAACTTTTGCTCCTGTTGCGAAGATAAATACAATTAGGGTCTTGTTATCTCTTGTTGTGAATTCTAACTGGCCTTTGTTTCAGCTTGATGTTAAAAATGCCTTTCTCAATGGAGATCTGGAAGAAGAAGTGTTTATGAGCCTGCCACCGGGTTTTGAGGAAGAACTTGGGGTTGGACGAGTCTGTAGATTGAAGAAATCCTTGTATGGACTCAAGCAATCACCGCGAGCATGGTTTGAACGTTTTGGCAAGGTCGTGAGGAGGTTTGGATTTATACAGAGTCAAGCGGATCATACCATGTTTTACAAACATTCAAGCGAAGGTAAGATTGCCATCTTGATTGTGTATGTTGATGATATTATCTTAACGGGAGATGATTGTGATGAGATGAATAGGCTGAAAAGGAGACTAACCGAGGAGTTTGAAATTAAAGACCTCATAGCGTTGAAATACTTTCTTGGAATGGAGTTTACAAGGTCCAAGGAGGGAATTGTTGTAAATCAACGCAAGTATGTTCTTGATTTGCTTGATGAGACAGGTATGTTAGGGTGTAAACCGGTAGAGACTCCCTTAGAACCGAATATGAAGTTGCAACCGGCCAGAACTGAAGATGTGAAGGATAAGGAGCGGTATCAAAGGCTTGTTGGCATGCTTATTTATCTGTCACATACACGTCCTGACATAGCTTTTTCTGTAAGTGCAGTGAGCCAGTTTATCACGCCCCTGGTCCTGAGCATTTTGAGGCTGTCTACAGGATACTAAAGTATTTAAAAGGAACACCGGGTACAGGACTTCTTTTTAAACCTCGAGGACATCTTCAAATTGAAGCTTATATTGATGTAGATTGGGCTGGAAGTGTAATTGATAGGAGATCGACCTCAGGCTACTGTACTTATGTTGGCAGTAATTTAGTCACTTGGCGTGGTAAGAAGCAGAGTGTAGTTGCAAGAAGTAGTGCGGAAGCTGAATTCAGGGCGGTTGCTCTCGGTATTTGTGAAGCAATGTGGATTAGGAGAATATTGCAAGAGTTGAGGGCTTCGAAAGTACTGCCTATGAAGCTATATTGTGATAATAAGGTTGCTATTTCTATTGCTCATAATCCAGTTCTTCATGATCGTACAAAGCATGTTGAAGTGGACAAGCATTTTATTAAGGAGAAGATAGAAGATGGGTTGGTGTGTATGGTCTATGTTCCAACTGAAGATCAAGTGGCTGATTTACTTACGAAGGGACTACCTAAGAAACAGTTCGATTTTCTAGTAAGCAAGCTGACTTTGAAAGATATTTTCAAACCAGCTTGAGGGGGAGTGTAGGAAAATCTGGAAACTGATCTTGTATAGCTGTAGGTTTTGTATAGCTGTAATTGTATGTCAAATATATTTTAGGAAAGTATCTTTAGTTTTCTAGAATCAGTATTGTTAGTTTCCTAGAATTAGTATTGATAGTTTCCTAGAATCTGTATTTTATTGTTTCCTTTTCTAGTTAGCCGGTTATTGTATAAAGTAAATTCAGTGAATGAAGAAAATTGATTTTCCCAAAATTCTGAGTTTTTTCTCTGTTTTTGCAGACTAATGTCCTAACTTTTAGGATATTCTCATCTATACTCCTGAACTTTAGGGTCATTCTCACTTTGCCCCTTTAACTTTAGAAACTCAAATTCTGCCCCTTGAACTTTGAATACCCCACTTTACCTCTTCTATCAGAATTTCAGTTGAAAATAGACAGGGAAAAGTGAGTTAAGAATACTCATGTTGTCTTTCTAATTGTTTTCAACAGAAATCCTAAGAGAGTAGGCTTAGCAGGACAAATTCCCCTACTTTTCCGTCTGCATTTAACTTAAAAGTGTGAGTTTTAAAGTTTATGAGACAAAATGAGATTGAACTTAGTTCAGACGGTATAGATAAAAATAATCCTAACTTTTAAGATATCCCTAGCTTGAATTTAGATAACACCAAGTATATTTCAGCAAAATCCTATTTATGGGAAATGAGTTATAACTGATTACCCTGAGGCTTTGCCCTCCAAGAAGAATGCAAGCTATAACACCACCATAGCATTGACCAAACTGAATTGGACCAACAAAATATCTTCCCCATCCCGGTCCTGTATATACATATAAATCATCATCATTATCATCTCTTTATATGCTTGAAAAGTTGCCAAAGAGGTCACTCCTCATTCATTCTGGCTTTCCGGTTTAAATATTAGCCAAAAAGAAAAAGAAAAAAAAAAACCTTCTAAAATTTTTTAACATGACATGACAAGTAATTGGAAAAGGCAGTATATGTAAAGGCACCTACGATATCCGTGGCCATTTTACGGAAGCGGAGCTGACGCCTTCCGAGCTGAGCATGATGCTCCAAAACAAGGGACAGAAGTTGTAGGAATAGAGAGTGACCAGAGCTGATACAAGAAGACATGTCAACGGCCAACGGAGGCCTTAGCAGCGCGGGGGCTACAATGGAAGTTGTCAAGTGGTATCCACAGTACTGCAACCTATGTATTTGATTTTTGAAACCTCTGGATTTGAGAACAAAAGGAGCTCCAGCGTCAAGTTTCTTCTTAATGTTAGCTTCATCAATATGATCTTCCTTTTCTGTTATTGATCTTTCCATCTCTAAATTGGGATTAATGGATCATGTTTGTGTGTTTGAAGTGTATAAAAATTGATGCAAGGTACTTTTATGTTGTAGGTTTCTGGTCTTCTTCTTCTTCTTCTTCTTTTGTGTGTGTGTGTGTGAAGATGAATAAGAAATTAAAGTTAGTTCAACCGGCTAGAAGACAGTTGACAAGCTTGGCCTCAAATTTTATGTGCCAGAAGATTGAGGTAGTCACTTGGCGTATTAGATGACTCTGAAGGGGCTACATGAGAGTCCAAACAAACTAGGGGAGAGGTTTTAGGGTCAGAAAAGGACATGAATTATATGGCAATTTTCTACCATCTAGGCAAAATCAACATAATATTTTGGATAAGTTTCACTTTTCTCGTGAACTTTGGATGTTGTCACAAAATGTTTATGAACTTTAATTCATAACATTTTTTCCATGAACTTTAAAAATGTTTGCAAATTTTTCCCATCAATAAATTTTTGAAAAAAAAAAAAAAACACACATGGCACTTGTTCAAAACATGAGTTGTAGATATTAAATGTGAAATTACAAAGTTATCATTTTAATTAGGTCAAAAAAGTAAATATTTATGGCTAATTTTTTTTTCCTATCTCTTTCTTATAAGTAATTTCATAATTTCACATATACTAAGCGTAACGGGTGCTAGGAGTGCTATCAATGTGTGTCAATTCATAATTTTATATTCAATATCCCCAACTCATGTTTTCAACGAGTGTTGTGTGCAGTTTTTCATCAAAAATCTAATTGAAGGGGAAAATTCGCAAACTTTTCCAAAGTTCAGGGAGAAAGAATGTTACAAATTGAATTTCAGGAGACATTTTATGATAAGATCTAAAGTTTGGGGGAAAGTGTAATTTGTCCTAATATTTTTATTGTTTAAATTCACAGTCTGAACTTGTGGAAAAACCTAGTTTGCATTTGTACTAGTTTATGTTCAAATTGAAGAACAAAATATATATATATATATATATATATTGTATTTATGTTCGGGAGAATATGTGGTAAATCCCCTTCTATATACCCTATCGGTAGAACTCCATCTAAGACCAATGAAATTTAATCCAATGAAAAAAATTTCAAGGCTGTACAAAACGTAAAATAAACACTTACCTATAGGATTGTAGCTAAAAAATTAAAAATTGAATTTCTTATTTTTTTTAATTTTTCTAATTCAAAAATTAAAAATTAAAATAATTAAAATAAAAATTGATCTATGGATTACATGTAGAAGGGCCACCAGTGGAAGGTCGTGTGGGGGGGCGGGGGGGAGTGTTCAATGGGGGCTCTGGGAGAGGGGCGACGGCCAACGGCCGATGGGGGCTCGAGGGAGGGAGGGTGGGGGGATTTCGCTGTCTGGCGATTTTGCCAGTGGGAATGGGGTGGCGGTTGATTGGGGGCTCGGGGGAAGGGAGGGTGGTGCGATGACTCATGGGGGCTCAGGGGGGGCGGGGGGCAATTTCACTGTCACCGGAAGTTGAAGTCGTCGCTGGTGGATGGGTTAGAGTTTTTTTTTTTTTTTTTTTTTGCTTTGATTTTTATTTTTTAATTTCTCAGCTATGATACTATGAGCTAAGGTGCGTAATAGTTGTCGTACACAAGTAAATCTCAATAGTTAAAATGCACCAAACGGTCTATAAAATGAGCTCTATCAATAGTGTATATAAAAGGGTTATACCACAATTTTTTTCCTTATGCTCTTACTTATAAATAAAATGGGAGTGTCTATGGTAGAGCTCCTCTGAGGAACACTACCAAAGAGTTCAAGTTTAGGGTTACGATGATCAAACTATATGAGAAGGATCATGGAGTTGCACAAAAACCATATGCACATGGTCGTAGGTGATCAAATTAATTTATTATTTTTAAGTTCTGAAAAAACCAAAGCTAATCCGTGTCATTCGTCCAACCATCCAGAAGTGGGACCCATTCTACATGTCTCTTCCTTCTTCGTTCTCTATATCTCTCTCTCTGGTTGAATATCTCTTCCTCCCTTTTGCTCCTTTGTAACGCCCCAAATGTTAACTAACAATAATATTATAAATTGATGTTAGAAATTACTATGGGTAATGTGATGAGTGCTAAGGACACTAACTTTAATCCTACCTTTTTGAGTATTGACTCACGTGTTATATTTTTATTAGTAGATGCAATCAATTGATGTAATAATATTTAAACACTTACCAATAAAATAATGATAACTCATACGTCATATAGGTTAGTACTCAAAAGATGGGACTAGAATTGGTGTCCTTAACATTTTTCTATTATATATATAATTAATTCTCATGTTATTTAAGTTATTTTTCATAGATGATTGCGATAAGAACTAGAGGTGATCGAATAAAATTCACGTCAAATTGATAAATTTAATTTTGATGATTTGAGAAATTTATGTGATGATTATTATATAATTACAGGTATATTTATAATATATTAACTACATGTTGCATATATGTTTACCCTTATATCTTTGATATATGATATATGTGTGTATAGAGTCATAATGTCTATAGTACTATCATCGTATAAGAAAGAAAAAAGGAGATGAAGTTAAGTTAAAAAATAAAAAAATAAATAAATAAAAGGAAGGGGGGAGAGAGAATTTGCCTTTCTTTTTTTTTCTTTGTTTTTTTTTTTTTTAAATTCCACTCAATTTCCTAATTGTCTAACAATCTTACTTGTCCAAAATAAGCTCTCGATGATAGCCTTTAGTCACATTATTTCTATCAATTAGGATTTAGTTCTGTAAATTCGGGGGGCCTGGCTCGGCCCTTACGGACGAAAAGGGAAAATCAGGCCGGTTGGGCCCTGCTTGATTAATTGGCGGGCCGAATTGGCCCGCCAGAATTTTGAAATTATAAATCCAACCCAAAAACTTGATGGGCTTAAAATCGGGTCGGGTAAATGGATTTTTTGAAAAATAAATAAATAAATAATTTAAGGAAAAATAAAGAGATAGGGCGGGCTGCACTAAACAGGCCAGCCCGGCCAGCCCACCGAGCTCAAAATTAAGGCCCGGCCCTGTCTTTTTACTTGCACAGGGTAGGGTCGGGCCCGCCCTCAGCCAAAAATGTGGGCAACGGGCTAGCCAGCTTAGCTCGACCCATATTTATAACACAATTAGTATTCAATTAATTCCCAATTTAAGTCCATAAAACCTATAATTCATTTTTTTTCAACGCTCACTCTCTTCATCTCTCTCTGACTTTTTTTCTTATATGCTTAACATATCAGGGGGAAAAAAAACTTTACATAGACTAGCCACCAAACCTTAAGCTCTTGATGATAGCCTTTAGCCATATGTCATGACCCGAAAACAGGGTAGTGACGTGGAGGAGTTTAATTAAAGATAAATGTGCAATTAAAATCATCGAATAAATTAAACACATAATATTCCGAAATTCGCCCACGATCTCAAGTAAATTTCCCATTTTACCCTTCTTCTAGAAAACATATCAGAGTTGAGCCAGATAATAATTTTTTCCTAAAGTCTACCAATTTTATATTAAGAAAATGCCAAGTTGCTTTTTAATTGAAACAATGGGCATCCCGAAATACCAAGTTTTCCACATGAAAACCAGTTTTAAAATTCAACCTTCGGTATCATCACACAAACAACAAAAACAGGAAATAAAACACAGATATCTATACCTAGTCCAAAAAGAAAGTATTTAGGTTTACAGACCTTGGAAAAAATAAAATACAGATAGCTAACCACTGAACCGCAGTGACCTTGATATAATCCCAACTAATAGGCACTACCTCTAACACCTCCTTGGGGGGGGGGGGGGGGATTAAAACAATTAAACGTGAGCTACTAGGCCAGTAGGAGATAGGTGGCCCATTTTAAAATAAACAGTACAAAAGAGTTTGGCTGGGATAAATAAAATGAAATAAGACCAAAATTGTGCATAATAAAAATGATGCATGAATGGTAGATGTAGAAAATAAATAGATAACTTACAGGTGCTAGCTTGACACAACCAATCGATCGGTAAGACACTATCTGAGTGTCCGACAAGGCTTACAAGCAAAACTATCATCAGCCGATGTCTCTCGAAAATAGTGTGTGTATATATATATATATATATATATATCTTTGACCCAAATCGTTTGATACATATATATGTACTCTCCATTTAAACATTTTTATAAATCATTTGATTTTCAAAATGCTTCTAAAATCAGGAATTCATAGTAGTAGTTATAAAAGCAGGTTTGGGTATCCTACCTTGTTGGCAAAATGAATTTACTGATAATTTCACGAATACCGAGGTTCCTCGCTCTGGTCACCAAAACCTTAAATCAAACCACATAGATATCTTAAGTATTTGACATAACCCAAAACTCAATTACACTAAACATCCGACTTAATTAGTATGCTTAAAAATAATATTTTATTAAAATATTATTATTTCTTGATTTACGTGTAAAATTGTGAAAATCCAGGGTTAGGTTTAAAACATTGTTATTCAAGTTTATAATAGTAAAATAAGGCTGATTCGACTGAAATAAGATCCCTGCAGGTATTCTGTCTCCGTCCGGTTTACCGGACAAGGACATAATGTCCAGTCTTGTTATGTGGCCGTCCGATCGACCGGATAAGGTGTCCGATTGACCGGGCCGTCGTGCAACAGAGGATTCCCAGCTTTGGCCCAATTTGCAAACTATCCTAAATCCAATTCTAAACAACTCCAGATATCCAGAATAGTAAATAAATAATTCTCAGAGCCTAAATAACTAGAATCAAACTCGGATTTACTGAAAATCAACCAAAATACCATTTGATTTTTGAGTTTTCTAAACTAACAAAAAACAAAGATTAAAAACTGAAAATTAAGCTATTTGAAGTGTAAAAACAATTTGAAAACTAACCGGCAAAGTTCCAAAGGCTCGGGGTACTTGGGTTTTATTGTTTTTGTGCAAAAATTTAGAGAGAGGGAAAGTGTAACGCCCCGACTTTTCAGACCGTTAACTAACTTACTTACTTACTTAATTCTTATTAAAAATCCTTAAGCTTACTGAAAATTCCAAAGTAAATTTTTTTTTCTTTAAAACTTTATTTTAAAACTCTTTACTCTTACTTAAACTTGACATAGTCTCATACTTAAAACTTAACTTATCATCATACATATTCATATGTACTCACTCGAGTACCAAAATCGTGGACCAAACCCGACCTAATGCGGATCGGTACTACACGAGACAACTTGCTTGTCATACATACTTGGAACTTTTCTTAAACCATACCATTACTTTCTTATAACATAACAAAACACATTTTACAAACATATTTTACAAAAACATATTTTCTAAACATATTTTCCAAAATCCGTAGCGGTGTCCATCCCACATTTCACAGTCCGCAGCACCAACTCTCCACAGTATTGCATCAAGTACTGCCGTTAGGTTGCTTACCTACAGCATGAACGTAAGTAATGAGCTAATTGTCCAGTAAGTACAATATTCAATCCACAAAACATTTTACGTGCAAGAATGCGTGAACCGATTATGTTTTCTTATAAATCAATTATGTTTTCATTAACTTGATTTTATTCCCTTACATGTCATGTCATGTGTGCACGTACCGTGGTACATAACCATGGAGTGGTTGGAGGCGGCCAATCCAAACCAAGTCAAACCATGAAACTAATCGTTTACATAGAGTGATTGGGGCAGCCAGTCCAATCCAATTCAAACCATAGACCAAACCGTTTAAACCCGCCCAGTGGCAAGTCGGTACGACACCATAACATTAACTTGTCTTATCCTATCTCATGACTTAATTTATTCTTATCATGTGATTTAATATTCGTGAACATGCTTTATGATGTCACGTAGCCAAACATACAACATAAAATAATCTCAATCATAATACATCATAACATAACTTATCATATCATAAACATACCATAACATAACATATCATAGCATAATATCATAACATAAACTTATCATATCATATCATACATCATAGCATAAACTTATCATAACATAATTTCATAGCATAACATAAGCTTCATAGCATAAGCTTATCATAACATCACTTCGTAGCATAACATAAACTTATCATAGCATATGCATCATAACATAAACATGTATAAATCATGTAAATCAATACATGATTTCTTGAAAACATGCCCTGTAACAAAAACGTTTTGTTCATACTGTAGGCGGAGTTGTACTTACCTCTCATCCTACGCTCTTGGTCTATCGTTCCATCGAGGCACGATAACATGTCATATTCTTGTTTCAAACAGGACGTAAGATATGGATCGTCATATTTTATCATAAATCATAATTATTAAATGTTGGTATCCCAACCAACAACCATGAGTAATTCTAGTTATATGTCTCCCACAACTACTGATGAAAACTTGTTCGGTTACTAGCCGTAACCTTAGGGCTCATGGCCCAACCAGACATAAACAGTAACTCGTTCAGTTACTAATCTTACCAAGGCCTTATCACTTATAGAGTAACACCCTACTAGATTACTATTGGTAATCATAGGGTAAGGCCCAACCCGATAACTCGGTATCCTAACCGGTTATTAAAGGTTATCCTTTGCATCAAATCCTATACAAACCGTATTTTAACACAACCATAACTTATAAGTAAAGACAGTTAAAACTGTCAAACTTAGAAAACACATCTTTAAAAACAGTTTCTTAACTTAAGTGTCAGTGCGTGTGCAATGATTTCTTGCTTTTGCACTGTCTCTGAAAAACTTGTGCAGGAACTTCCTATTTTCTGCACAGTCCTGGAAAATCAGGTTTTACTTAAAAATCTGCTTAGAATCTGGGAAAACTTCATTCATGGATCATTTTCACTTAAGACTCAAGACATGAGCTCTCGATTATAAAATTATTCTGAGAGTGAAACTTATAAAACTAATTATAAGTTCAATCACCAATTATGGTTGGATTTAATAAAAATCCAGCAGCATAACGGCTTATTTTCCTTAATACCCAAAATTTAAACCTGCAATAAAACCAGTTTATAGAAAGTTTCGGCACACCATAACTGCAAGATGTGCCATCCATAACACATTCATCATATTAACATACAACATATCTCGATATAATTCAACTTCACTTAATTAACTTGAACATCAAATATACATATTGATATTCAATTCAAAGCATATAAATAGGCATGTAATCAATCCAATAAATGACTTAAAGTAGTCGAGATTACTACCGAGATCGTTTGACGATGTTCGGGTGAGTAAAACGATTCCTGGTCGGCGTTCCAAACACCTTTTAATTTCGCGCGACTAAACTTTTAATCGCCATTCTTAACCTTCAAGATTCCATATCGCAAATCTGAGGTTGTAATCATGTCCGGAACATCGAAAATAGGTCGGAAAGGCGATCTTCCAAAATTCGGCTAAAGTTGACCAGCGTTGACCAACTTTGACCGGCGTTGACCGTCGGCAAAAGGGACAGAGATGGGCACCGCTTCGAAGATCTTGACGAGAGGAACCCATTTCTGGTGTTCACTTCTTCAAACGACGTTCGGTTTTCTCTAAAAAGTAAGAAAACGAACTAGAAGACGGCGGCGGACCGGGAAAATTTCCGGCAACAATCGGAGTGGTGATGGACTGGGCTTTGTTCCTCTCGACGAGTGGAACTCAACGAAACCAACGGCTCACAAAATAGAGGTCGGAATACACCGGAATCTTGCTTGAAAGCTCAAGATACCGAAACTTTCCTAGCATTTTTCCGGCGAACGGCGGCGAGTGACACGGCCAAACTCCGACTATTGGACACTCGGGTGATGGGCTGCAAGGATCACCGGCGCGTGTGGTGGCTGGCTGGCCGGAGATGGAAGTTTCCTGCGAAGGAGGCGTGTGGGAGAGACGAAGAGACGAAGAGGAAGAGAGAGAGAAATAGTTGGTTTGCCCTTTTTTTTTTTTCTTCGCCCACGTCAAGTGTGTACTGACCACACACACACACATAATTCTTTTCTTTTTTTCTTTTTCTTTTCTTTGTCCGGTAGACAATTCCTTTACTTCTCTTTTTCATCTTTTTATATATATATATATATATATTATTATCCAAGTGTGTGAACTGACCACACATATTATATATATATATATTATATGTACATGTATATATCTATTGTTTCTTTTTCTTTACACACATCACGTGTGGTAGTCCACACATATAAGTATATGCATATATATACATTTACTTTCTTTTCTCCTTCTTATGAACCATATATATAAATAAATATATATATATGTATATGTACACACATAGATATACACATACTTGCTGTCATCCATTTGCCAAAGAAATATATTGGACACTCATAATTACAATAACTCATCAAATATATATCTATACACAGATATATATTTGTTGTGTGTACATTTTGAATTATGACTATGCTTTTGACTTATAAATTTTGCATATCAATTAAATCGTTCAAGACAATAGACTCGACTGACATTTTGAGCTTGTTCATAATTCATGTCGAGAGTATAATCTTTTTCTCTTGTATAACTAATTCACATAATCGGCTGTAACACTTTTCTGAATCAATTTTACAGTTCAGAATTAAATTCTGACACCTATAAATCGTCTCAGAAATACTTATTTATAGTGTCATTTTTTTTTAAAAGACCCCGTGCTTGACAAAGCAAACTATTATTGAGTCTCGTAGCTAATTTAACGAGAACTCAAACATATTCTGATATTTACTCAGATTATGAGCTTTATATCGACATACATAATAAAATCTTAGATTTTCCTTATTTCTAAGGAAATCATAAGTTCATCGAAATTTCGGGTTCTTACAGAAAGAATGGGTGAGGCTCGATAGAGGGGAGAAACAAAGGGAGAGAGGGGCGAGCGAGAGAGCGAGAGAGAGAGAGCTCGAGGGAGATTTGGGAAAACTTGAAAATGAAAAAGGATTAGTGGTTTAAATAGACGAGGGAGAAACCCTCATAGGGAAGAAATCAGTAGAAGGCCGAAATCAGCAGAGCGACTGCAAAGAATATCGGCTAGGTAGGGCGGTTATTCTATGTTGCAGGTGTCCAGTTGACCAAACCTTTTTACCGGTCGACCAGCTAGGGATATTTTGGTTTCATTTTTTTCAACGCTTACTCTCTTCATGTATCTCTGACTATTTTGCTTATACGCTCAACATATCAGGGGGGAACAAAAGCCCTATATAGACTAACCACCAAACCTCCACCCTTAATCTCTTGATATGAGAGGTTATATGATTGATTAATGATGGTTAGTGCTTTAATAATACGTTAGGTTTTGTGCATGGTTTAATTTTGTTGGCTGGACAATTCTAGTGTTTTTCATCTCTTATTCATGAAATTCTTAGGAGTGATGATTTCATGATTTTATGTGTTAAAAACACACCTTAGAGCTGTATTCTATGTGTATATGAATCATGTACATTGTGGTGATTGATTTTATATTTTTGATGAATTTTTTTTAAATTTTCAAATTTCACAATTGCTGGAAATTTCAAAGTTTTTATGATTAGTTTTCAAAAATTTTTAAGGGGTCCATATGGACTCAGTTTTTAACAAATTTGATGTCATTAGAAAGTTTTGGATGTCTACTTTCTTTTAGAAACTAGTTTCAGATCGTCTGGAGACCTGTATGAAATTTTATGATTTTATCAAAGAGGCAAAGGCCCGGCTGTCAATTTTTACAAAGTTTTGTGATCAAATTTGAAACTGTATTTGAGGGTCCAAATGGACTCTGTTCGATTTGAAATTGTATTCGAAGTCAAGTGCTTTTGTAATTATACCTTCAATTAAGGGCCCAAATGTACAGAAGAGGTTCTTGAGGGCTAAGGCGGAGTTGCCTTCACCGGCCACCCTGCTAATTTTTAAATGAACAGCAAGCTGGTGTCCCAAACGAGCAACTTCCGCTTGGGCCACCAAGGTATCGGTGGTATGATAGATCTTTGAGGCAGCCGCGCAAACCAAACCAGCATCATCTCTGCAAACTGCAGCAATAACAGCATCCTACTGGCCCAAGAAGGCATTCGTAATGATTTTGTGCGAGCCTGGTGGTGGAGGAAGCCATTCCTCGGGAAGGATGGGATTTCAGAGGGTTCTGGAGAGAGTATCCAAATATTCTCCCGATTGCCTAGATGCTTCCTGGAACACTTGGGTTAGAAAACCTTTGTTACCAACTTGGGTTCTCTTAATGACCAATGTTTTTATCCTCTTGCAAGTATCAGCTGTTACTGTGGTAAGCCTTCTGCCTTACATGTTCTATGTAGAAAATTTAAAATCTTTTTTCTCAGCCGACAAATTATTTTCAGTCAAACCTTGGAACCGCAGGAAACACTAGTGAGGTTCACATTAGACTATCAAAAACATAAATCTTGATTTAAGTTAATACCTCGTATCAACTTAAAATTTTGAACATGCTCCTAAATTATCTTATATCACCCTATTTTTTTCTATTCAGCCACTGAACTTGTGCACATTTCTCAGGTGTACTTGCAGCCAACAACCCAAGTGCTCGAACGCAAGTCTGCAAACCCAAAAATCGAACGGCAAGATTGGTTTTTCAAACATTATCCATGGTCATAGCAACAACTGTTGCAGCCATTTTTCCCTTCTTTCGAGACATTAATGCTGTAATTGGAGCATTCTAGTGCTTTCCTCTAGACTTTATTCTGCCAAATTATCTTCTATAATGCCACCTTCAAGCCCACTAAGAACAGCCTCATTTTCTGGGGAAACACGACGATCGCCTCAATCTACTCTGCTTTGGGGATATTGGGAGCTATATACTCCATCAGGCAGATTGTCATTGATGCCAACAAGTGCAGCCTTTTCGCAAACATATCATAACGACTATCAATAGAAGGGAAATTATGTATCAAAAAACTTCAGTTAATTCCAGAAAAATCACTTTTCAAACGTTCTAGTTGTGTTTTAGAATATAGGAGCTCAAGACATGTCACTGCACATTTTACATAATCAAGGTAAATTGAGCTAACTTCTTCACAACTATCACATAATTCTGTGCATTATTTCAATATGTCTATCCGAACTAATTATCCTCTTTGGCTAGCTCTTATACGTGCACTTTACTAACTTCAGAAACTGAAACAAACAAGTAATTCGAACTGATCAAGCTGTTAAACGGACCTATATGAAACGATTGCTATACTGGCAAGCGTTCAAGTCGGAGGAGGTTCTCCGAGAGAGCTTTCTGATCCGGAGCTGAAGATCCAAGTAGCCACAGTCACGAAGAGGGAGAGAAAGATGAAGATTAAGACGATGCGAGTTTTGGCCTGGAGGAGATCGCTGATTTGGTCTCTCTCTTCAGGAACCGTTTGGAGCATGTCTATGACGATCTCGACCAGTGCTTCCAGGAGCTTCCTAGATTCAGAATCCACCGTGTCAGGGGAGTTCAAGACCTGAGAAATCGCTTTCCTGAGAGAATCGACCACGATCTCTGCCTCCACGGAGTTGAAGGACGTCGGCTCGCTGGTGGCTTTAGATCGACAATCAGTGAAAGAGAGGAGGTCTGGTTTTACTCCCAATGAGTGAGTGAGCTCAGAGTGAATCGAGCTTCCAGGTGAAGCTGATAGATCTGGATCGGAAGGACTCGCAGTGAAGGTCTAAAAAACAGAAAAGAAAGAACAAAAGAACTTCAAAATCGAATAACTTTTTCTCATAATTTCACTTTCCTACATTTTCTTAGTAAACAAACAGCTGTGATAACCAAACCTAATCAGAAATGCTTCGGAATCAGAGGGAGAAAAAATCAAAGTTAAACGCAAGAAACTTGCGGATTCGTTCTCTCTTGTATTTTCTCAACAGGAATCAAATCGCAGCAACATATAATCCAAATGACAGCAAAATCACATAAAAAGCAGCCAAAATTCGAACAGAAATCTGAGATCGAGAAAGAAAAATTTCGAAGGCGAAGAAGTTTTGAAATCGAAATGGAAGCTTACTTTGGAAATGGATTCTCCATTTGAGCTTGCCAGAGACAAGTCGAAGACCAGAGTTCGTGCTTGCAATGGTTTCTCCTTCTGGAATCTGCTGCAACCGGGCTTTGAATGTCGAGAAACTTCTTTTGGAAGCATTTGGTTTTCGCCCTTTGTTTCTCTCTTTCAACCTTTTTCCTTTGGCGGGAAGGGAGTCACGATTCTTTCAAGCTTTGGACATGACGCGAGGGTATATAAATATAAATATATATATATATATATATATTTCGAGTGTATTTATAACTCGTCTTAAAAATTTTTTTTTTTTTTGGGGGTTTTATGTTCCAAAATTTTCACCTATTAACAATTTACCTCTCAAATTTTTAATTTTAAAAATTTGCCCCTTTTTTTGTTCAATTATTGTAATGACCAAATATATTAGTTATAATTTGGTCAAAAAGTGATGTTAACTAACGGATTCCTTCAAAAAATTTACGTAAATGGTTATTGTAGCAATATTTTAATAGTTTATGGGTATTTCAGCTATAAAAAGAAGTTCAGGAACCAAAGTTGCATAAAGTGAAAAGTTCAGGGACGCCAAGATTATATTAGTTATAATTTTTATTAACTTTTCAGAAAAGATTATATGAAAACTTTAGGTTTGAAATGAAGTGTGAAACGAAAGCTTGGGTGAGGTTTTGAAAACGTGCTTTGGTTCGAAAACCAGATGTTAGTTTTTGAAATGTACGATTCTGAAAAAAAAATGTTTGGAGTGAAAAAAAAGTAAAAATTTAAAATTTGTTCCGAAAAAATAAAAAATCAATATGGATCTTATTTCGTATCTCTCAAAATTCTATACAACTAAAAAAATATGAGCTTTTGGACTTGAAAGAACAAAATTATGAACGTTTAAAGTTTAAGTTTACTGTAGATATTTGGAGATATGAGTAGTGAAAAGTAGTTTTAAGTTAAAAAAAATTTTAATTAATTAAGTTTTCCAAACCAAATGTCAGTATTGCCTCCCAAACGGGCCTTAAGTAGTGCTCAAGTGCAATTTTTATTTATTTATTTATTTTTTTGTAATTTAGAGAGGTGGAAGATTCGAACTTTATATTATATACGAACTTCTTTTAACATTTAAAAATATGATTTAAAGAATAATCTAATAGTAATTCTACACTTTACTCAATTTCATCATACAGTTTAGAGTTTGAATCCCGAATCTCCCACTCCCAAGTTAAAAAATAATAATAATAGTAATTGAAAAAAAAAAAAAAAAAAAGCAATAGCTCAAATATATATAGTATTACCCTGAAAAAATATTTATGATTAATGGGGGTCTTTTTTTTCCGTGTGGCTATGCTAAGGGTTAAAACTAAGGATAGCAATAGGACAGAGCAGAGGTGGGTATGTTTCCCTGATTAACACCTAAAAAGACACAAGCAAAGCAATCAAATATAGCGTAGGCCTAGTAGTCATGTCCATAATGAATCAACAAATACAAACCAAGAATATTAGTGGAGATAAACATCAGAAAGACTAGGAAAATAAAATGGATAAAAAGTGAAGTGATTTAATCTTTAGATAAACTAGAAATCGAATACAACACATGATAGAGATTCAAGAGAAAACTCAATAATTAATGGGACAATACGTCGTGAATTCTTTGTGTGCTTCATTTTCCGATTTGAATTTAATCTTCAAAGTATGACTCAATTGTAAGTTTTACATCCCAAATAAGCAGTCGAAAAATATAAAATAAAAAACATAATAAATTAAACAAAGGCGTTTGAATGGATTGAATCTTTATGTTGAACCAGGTAAAGTTTAAATAAATATTATTCATACAAATCTAAAATCGACAAAATATACCTATTAACAATTTACAATAAAAGACAACCCATAAAATAGCCTTATCAAAATAAACATGTGACATTACAGTTTCAAATTTGATCACAAAACTTTGTAAAAACTGACAACCTAACCTCCACCTCTTTAAAAAATGATAAAAATTCATAGAGTTCTTCAAACTATCTAAAACTAGTTCTAAAAGAAAGTAGACATCTACAACTTTCTAACGCAGTATCAAATTTGTTAAAAATGGAGTCTATTTTGGACCCTTAAAAATGGTTTTGAAACCGATCATAAAACCTAGAAATTTTCAGCAATTGTCAAATCTGAAAATTTTACTAAAAAAACATCAGAAGTATAGAATCATAACCACAACGTACACCACACACACACACACACACATAGACACACACAAATACAGTTCCAAGGCATGTTTTTAACACATAAAATCATGAAATCATCACTCCCAACAATATCATGAATAAGAGATGAAAAATCTTAGAATCGTCTAGTTAACAAAATTCTACCATACACAAGACCTAACATATTACTAAAGCACTAAATCATCATCAATCAATCATATAATCTCTCTCAACTACACGTTCATACCTTCCACTCTCATCAGCTTTCAACTAACATAATTAACCAGCAAGAAATTACTTAATCCCTCATGAAATACCAAAACGCCAATGAAAGAAAAAGAGGAAATCACACGTCGAGAATCTTTTATTTTTGCTATAAAGATTGAGAAATATCAAGAGATTAAGGGGTGGAGGTTTAGTGGCTAATCTATGGATTTTTTTTCCCCTAAGATCTGTGGAGGGTTTTTTTTTTTTTTTGGTGGTAGAGTCAAATATAAAATTACTGCTAGGTTATGTCTACAATCACTTTTTTCCTAATATGTTGAGCTTATAAGAAAAAGAACCAAAAAGAGACTAAGAGAGTGAGTGTTGAGAAAAAAAAAAATGAATTATAGACTTTATAGACTTTAATTGAGAATTAATTGAACATTAATTGGCTGAAGTAATGTGACACAATCATCAAGAGCTTCTTTTGAGCAAGTAAGGTTGTCAGACAACTAGAAAATTGAATGGAATTAAAAAAAAAGTAAGTTTTCTCACTCTGTCTTTTTTTTTTCTCCCTTCTTCACATGTTCTGCCCTTCTCATTTTCTTTTGATTGATTCTTTCCCCTTTTTCCCCCTTCCTTTCTTCTCGCTTTGATAACGTTTCCTTTTTTTTTTTTAACTTAACTTCCTCTCTTTTTTCTTTCTTATACGATGGCTTTGAACTTAGGATGTAGGGATCTGGATTTTGTATCTTTAGATAGAGTTAAATATGATATTATTACTAACTTATGCCTACAACCACCTTATTCGATGACTTACTACTATAGATATTACAACTCTATACATATAAAGGTAAGCATATTTAAGACATATGATTAATAAAGTCAAGATCTGTTGTCTCATTTTTCCGTCTCAATGGATGTCCCCCTCAATAGTGTTTTGACAACTCATCAATATAATCAAGAATTTTTAGTGTCCAACTTTTTTATGTGACAGAAAATGAGAGATCAAAAACATAAAATTTGGAACAACAGATCTCGACCCTAATTAATATATTATAAATATACATGTTATTATACAATAATCACCACATAGATTTCTTAAATCATCAAATTAAATTTATCAACTTGAGATGAATTTTGATATAGCACCTCGAGTTCTCATCGCGTTCACCTATGGAAAAGGACGCAATATATCGTGAAGACCAACTATACATAATAGAAAAATGCTAATGATACTAACTATAATCCTAACTTTCGAGTACCAACCTATATGGCATACGAATTGTTATTATTTTTATTGGTACATGTTTAAATTATTGCCACTTCAATTGATTGCATTTACTAATAAAAATATAACATGTGAGTTGATACTCAAAAATTAGGATTCGAGTTGGTGTCTCTAGCACTCATCACATTATCCATATTAATTTGGGAGAAAGAGCAAAATAGCATTTTTGAAAATAGTAATAATAAATTATAGCATAAAATTTTAAACATAGTAAAAATAGCATAATCAAATCTATGACCATATAGTAAGAAATAAAACCCCCTTATCCTTCCTCCTCTCACTCTCTCTCTCACTACTCCTTTCTCTTTCTCTCTCTAGTATGAAACTATGCACATAAATTTGTTATTAAAAAATTAATCGAAAATATATTATTTTCTAGGAAATCCAAAGATTTTCTTGAAAGTCTTGGATTTTCTCAAAAATATATGCTATAATTTATCATCTTTTTTTTTTTAAATAACTATCAATTTCAAAAGTACATATGAAATATGTTATTTGTTACAATTTTCCTATCAATTTTTAGAGTAATTTTTAGAGTAATTTTCCTATCAAAAGTACATATGAAATATGTTATATGTTATTTGTTTCAAAAGGTGAGGTTTGGTCCCCATTTAAAAAAAAAAAATTCGACCGAAAACACCTTACACTCTTAAAATGTTGGCCATGATAATCCTTTCCATCCAAATCCGTTAAGTTTCTAATGGAATGAGTCATGTGCAATGTATGTTACCAAATTAGAGAGTGTATTTTAGTAATTTAACAATAATTAGTTTAACAAAAAAATCATAAAAATTTAAATTCATCTCTCTCCTCTTTCTCTCTCTCTCTCTCTTTCTTCAATTCCTCCCTCAAATTTCAGAATCTCAGCAGCAAAACTTAGATCGGAACGTGTGTGGAGGTTAGGAGGCCAACCTAGATCAGAACTCAAGGGGAGGGGGGAGAAGGAGGGATGGAGGGAGGGTGTTTTAGTCTTTTTACTACAAAACTAATTATTTCAGCAAGATTCTGTTATAAATTTAACGTGGTTTGACGAAAAGAATTGTAATGGCCAATAAAATATGAGTTTAGGGTTTATCTCAACCAAAAAAAAAACAAGGAACAAATCGTCACCTTTGAACGAGTTCAGGGACTATTTAGGCCAATTACTCTAATTTTTAACATCAATTTACAAAGAATGAGCAAAAGGGATAGAGACATATTCGTAGTTAGAAAAAAAAAAATAGAGAGACGTAGCCTATATTTGTTTCGCTAGTTGGAGATGAAATTTTTAAGTTGGAGTTAGTTGACTTTTTCAAAAATTAGTTATAAATTATGTTGACTTTTTAGAAAAGAACAAAAATTAGAATTAAAAAAATACAGTTTAGTTGAAGTTAAACTTAAACGCCAAACGAAGCCATAGTGAACAAAGAAGGAACAATGTGTAGAGAGGGTCCCACTTCTTGGTGGTTGGATGTAATGACACGGATTAGCTTTGGTTTTTTCAGGACACAAAACTAATTAATTAATTTGATCACTTATGGCCATGTGCATATGGCCTTTTGTACAACTCCATGATCATAGTCATATATTTTGATCACTAGGACCCTAAAATTGAACTCTATGGTATGCTCCTCAGTAGTGCTGTGATGCCCTAAAAATTTATAAACTTGATTTCATGAATTATTATCATGGATTTCCTTCATTAATATACTTCTAATGAATTATTTTAATGAATATCAAATTTCAAGATCATGAATAATTTTATATATATCATCAGTATGATGATGGCAATGATCTAATAATGTTGAGTTTTTTTATTTAAATGAGAAATTATAGATACATAGAAAATTAGTCAAACGACATATAAATTTATATGAAAAATTTATTATGTCATATTAGAGAGATAAATGTTAATTTTTGGAAAGGAACCCCAACTATTATTAGTAGATCAATTTGATAATCTTAGTATTTATTTTGGTCATATCAATATTTAAGTATTGAGAGTATGATTGGGAAAATTAAAGTGTCACAAATATAGGTGATGAATGGTTAAGATTGATTAGGAGTAAATCCAAAAGTGGAGGATTGATCTAGAATTGGGATTATATTGGAAATCAATGGTGTAGATTTCATGTGAAAGGATCCTAGGCAAATCAATAAACAAGTGATAAATGCACAAAAATACATTTTTGTTCGTATAATTTATTAGATAATTTACGTTTTAAATGAGGATTTTCATAATATTAATTCATAATATTTTACTTTAGAAATATTTATTATTTCATTTATTTTGATTCTTTCCTCTTCCTCTTTTTCCTTTCTTTTCCCTTTTATCTCTTTTCTTCCGCAGGCATAGCCACTGTTGTGGCTCAATCCACGTGAGTTCAGCTGCAATCCAGCCCGCAATCCAAGCCCACACGATTTCTGGGCTGCTCAAGCCACGAATCTCCTCCACCTCACGCCCAACCCGTGTTTTCAGCAATATCTTTTCCGGGCGTGATTTCAGCTGCCAGTACAGGCCCAGCGCGAGTTTCAGGCCGAAACTCCAGCCCAGCTGCTACACCAACCCAGCTTCTCCATCCACTTGCGCCAGCTAGGCCCGTGATTCCAGCTGCTACACGCAGCCCCAGCTCAACTAACAGTCCAGCCAGGCCCGAGATCCATGCCAGCAGCCAATCCTTTGAGACTGATTTTGTGGGCTGATTTCTCTCCATCACCATTAGACATCGCAGCCTATAAAAGCAAGCTTTTGGCAGCAAGCTTGGACGTTTTTTCTTTGACCAATTTTTGGCTGAGTTTGTAGTATTGTTTTTCTCTTATTCTTGCATTTTTCATCTCATGTTTTCTTGTTAGAATTTTGTGAGATGAATTGCAAGTTAGGCTAGAGTTCTTGGGTTAGACTAGAGATGATCTTATATGTGTAGTGAACTTATTTGGGTTTTGATTCTCCAATGGTTTGTAATGTTCATACATTTGAGTAAATAATTTTTCTTCCATCTTATTTTTTTCTCATATCAATATATTATGTTGTCAACTTTTATATAAATTTAGTCAAGCTCTTTTTATGTAATTGTTGCATGATATCGTATATTGATGGCATTATTTTATAAGTAGTCTTTTACTGTAATATTGCTTATGGTATATTGTCGCTTTTGGATTTCTTATAAGATAAGTTTTGCTAGTTCTTCATGTAAGAATTTTATTTACTCAAATAAATTTTAATTCACAAGTTTCTCAAATCTTTATTTTCCGATTGATTGTTTGGGATGTGAAACTTTCAATTGAGTTATTTTATGAATTAAAATCCAAATAGGTAAACGAAACATATAGGGGATTCTCAATGTCTTACCACATTTGATTATTGAATTTTTCTCTATTTTTAAATTACGTTGTCTTTAAATTTGTTTCAAAATCACAAAAATATTTCTTCTTCTTCTTTCTCTTGATTACTTATTCCTCTAACGTTTTTGTTCTGCTAATCTCTTCTTGTTTGTTTTTATCACCTCCTCGTGGGATCGACCGTCCTAATTGTACTGCAATCGACCACTTGTTTTTGTACACATTTGGGTGTAATCAACAAGTTCTGGATACTAAGTGACCAATGAAAGGTTAGGTCAAGGATTGGTGTGGTGGATGATTAAATGGGTGAGATCATAACCTTTGATCAATGGATGGAAAATTGGAAGAAAGAAAAACAAAAATAAAAATGGGAGAGTTAGAGGGAGAATCGGATATTGTTAGTCAAAAAGCAAGAAGAGGTTTGAATTAAGGTGAAAGTGGTGTGTTGTGCATGCATGCAAACACAAGTAAGAATTTATATGGTTAATTTTGGAAAAAATGACAAGAAACAAGTACTTGAAAATGACCTAGAGGTACAAGTTGAAATGGACCATTTATCTTCATTTTGTACAACAAAAATACCACATCAAAAACCCCTTCAAAGTGGCGCCATTTCAAGCTGGAAATCAGAAAAATGTTTTCCACCTTTACCCCTCAAAATACAGCCCCATTTAAGACACATATTGGCTGAAAATAAACCCTAACATCCCATTTCATTCTCATACAAGTTAAGCTCAAAAACTTAGCTTCTCTAGCCACCACCAAGCTCAACAACCACCAACACTATTCTCCATCTCCAACACCCCTCTAGCACCCTTCTCCCTCCATTTTCAAGATCCAAGCAACCCCATTACCAAGTTCGAAGAAGTGTGAAGCGGAGTTAGAGGATGTGTTACTAGAGGTAACCTAGTGGTTCTCTTTGTGTTTTGGTCATTTTTAGAGAACTAAGGCATGTTATGTAGTTATAATCTTAATGTTAAACTCCTTCTTACCTAGCAAAATGTTTTTACAAGAACTTTGGAGGTCTGAGGTCTTAGAGGATCCTCGAAACATTTAGTAAGATCTACAAACTTTGTTAGAACTTGTGGTTGTTGTGATAATATGGCATGCGTTAGAAACTTTGGTATGAAAAATAAATTATATGATAATATTATACAGGGATAAGCTTAATTTTAGACTTTGGAATCACTTGGGTTGCGAATGTATGTCCAAAGTTATGTGCATTTAAAGTTATGACACAAAACTATAAGGAAAAGGAACCCCTGGGGTACAGTTTGGCCATGGGTTTATGAAATCCAAACCCCTTAATCTAAAAATTTTGGATTAGAAGTTATAGATCTAAATACTAGATGCTTTAATCTTTCCAAAAAGGTATCTTACTCCTTAAATGGATAAATATGAAATTTTTGGTGAATTTTACAAGTTAAGACTATGAACTAAGAGGTTTTACTGAAACCCTGTACCAGCCACGGATTTTGTATGTTTTGGGTTAGTAACCATAATTTTTTGTAAAAAAGTTTTTTGATGCATAAACTAGACATTACAAGCTTTTCAAAGACATATTTTTTGCCTTCTGTGGACTTGTAAGTGAATTGTTATGATTTTTCTAAATTTAACTACAAATCATATGGTCTATAAGTGAGACCAATAATAACAAAACCTCATTATACGGGATATAAAACTTCAAAACTTAAGAAATTAGCTTTATGATTGTAAAGTAGACATCTTAAGCTTTGACATGGCTATAGATGTTTGAAACATATGAGTACATAATTTTTAATAAATCACACAACTTTAGATTGAGCTCTGGTAAACTGAGATTTTACTATGGGACACTAAGGAAAACATCCATACTAAGGTTTGAAACCCTTGAGAATTTGGAAAGCAAATTACAAAGACAGAAACTAAATACTTCAGACTTTCCAACAAGTCATCAAGTATCTAAAATGGAATTAAACATAAATTTAAATAAAATCTTACAAGTTAAGATCTCATACCGACAAAATGATTAAATATTTAAAATGTGACTTAAGGGTAAGTCATGACATATGGACATAAAGATTGATGAAATGAGTTGATCTTAAGTGTATGATCATACACCAAGAGATTACCTTAGCCCAACTTAATGACCATAGCTAATGAGATTGGGCCTTACAAGTCCGATACTAAATGGAAGACAACCCACTTAGGGGTAGACACTTAGGTGACTCATTGTCACTAAGGTGATGAAGATTAATTAATTAATTAAGAAATAGATTAATAAACTAATAAATATTTAACAAAATATATTTATGTTAAGAATGTTAATTGTTAATTAATTAAATTAATTAGTTAATTAACTATTAATTAATTAGTTATAAGAGCTAATAAATTATTATTAGTTGTGTAAGTAAGAGTATTATGTTGAGTAATTACACAATTAAAATTTGTGATTTATTAGAGATAAATTAATCATAATTATTGATAAAGTTATTAATATAATTATGGATGATTAATTAGAGATTAATTAAAATATTAATTATTAGTAAATCTAATAATTAATTATTAATATAAGAAATGAATAATTGATAATTACTATATAATAAGAATATTAATAAGAACGCAAGTTATAAGTTATGACCTTGAAGGTTATTAGAGGGTTGCTCCCCCAACTCCCCATTGGTTGCGTGCATATGAATACGACATAGGAGCCCTTAAGTAGACAAGATATATATATATATATATATATATAAAATAAAGCATAATTGAACACATATAAATCACATGCATTTGAACATTCATATTGTGACATGTGATGATATGATCTATGTGCGATATAGATTGTGCTTGCTGAACAAAAGTTCATATGTTTATGTTCGTGCTGCAGGTAGCATGGGTAAGTAGCCCGCCACTTAAATGTTTTCTGGACTGATGAAGCAGTGCCGAGACGATAAAGGAAGGGAGTAGGATAACATCATGAATTTAATTTCCACATTTAGACTTCTTAATTATTTTGTATCGATTATATTTATAACTGTGTTTTCAATATTTTAGTACTACTAAACTAATAAGAGTACTTTACGGAAAAAAAAAAAAAAAAAAACACTTTTAGAGTCTTTTCTTTTAACTCACAATGCGTTATAGCTTTTTAAATATTATCTAAGTATGAATTTGAAGAGAATATTTATTATCTAGAGTTTTTCTATTTTCTCGGTTAAAAATTTTAGTATATCTAACTCTTGAAGTACGAGTATGATTTGTTTTTTTTTTAATTTCTGTATTTTTGGAACCTAACATAAATAAGTGTTAAGACAAAATGAACTAAGAATAAAAAAGTAGGTTAACAGGTCCTGAAAAGTCGGATCGTTATAGGAGCTCTACCACAAATACTCTCACTATTATTTATAGGAAAGAACATAAGTTTTTTTTTTCTTTTCGTTTTTCAATTTGAACATAAACAAGTATGAATGCAAACTAGGTTTTGCTCAAGTTGAATTTAAACAACAAAAATATTAGAATTACCTCCGAATTTTAGGCCTTGTTACAAACTACCATCCGAATATTAATTTGTAGCATTCTTTCCCCTTGAACTTTGATAAAGTTTGCAAATTTTCTCCCTCAGTTAGATTTTTGATGAAAAACTGCGCACAACACTCATTGAAAGCATGAGTTGGGGATATTAAATATAATATTATGAAGTGGTATACATTGACAACACACTTAGCACCCATTACGCTTGTTAAATTTGAAATAACGAAATTACTCATAAGAGAGAAATAGGGGAAAAAAAATAACAATCAGCTCTAAATATTTACTTTTCTTACCTAATTAAAAGGGTAATCTTATAATTTCACAATATTTGCAACTCATGTTTCGAACGAATGTCACGTGTATTTTTTTCATAAAAAATTTAATTGAGGGGGAAAATTCGTAAATATTTTTAAAGTTCAGGGGAAAAAATATTACGAGTTGAAGTTTATAAGCATTTTGTGATAAAGTCTAAAATTTAGGAGAAAAAGTGTAATTTGTTTATAATAGTATGTGGATGTTTCCTAGTGGTTAAAAATTGCCATACAATTATCTCAAAAAAAAAAAAAAAAATTACCATACAATTCATGTCCTTTTCGAACCCTAAAACCTCTCCCCTTGTTTGTTTGGTCTCTCATGTAGCCCCCTCAAAGTCATCTAATAAGCCAAACCATAACCTCTGTCTTCTGGCAGATAAAATTTAAGGCCAAGCTAGTCAACCGTCTTTTGGCCGGTTGAGCTAGTTTTTCTTGCTCATCTTTTCACCACCAAAAACAAAAACAAAAAAACAAAAAACAAAAAAAAATTAAAAATTAAAAGAGAGAGAGGGAGAGAGACCAGAAACCTACACCATAAAAGTACCTTTCATCAATTTTTATACTCTTCAAACACACAAAGATGATCCATTAATCCCAATTTAGTGATGGAAGTATCAAGCACAGAAAAGGAAGATCACATTGATGAAGCTAACATTGAGAAGAAACTCGACGCTGGAGCTCTTTTTGTTCTCAAATCCAGAGGTTTCAAAAATGGAATACATATAATAGTGACTGATTAGTGAGCAAAAGAGTAGTTACTCATAAGATTTGTGATTGAAGTGTTTTTCTGTTGATGGTGCATAGGATCATGGTTGCACTGTGGATACCACTTGACAACTTCCATTGTAGCCCCCGCCCTGCTAAGCCTTCCGTTGGCGTTATCCTTGCTCGGTTGGTTTGCCGGGTTGACCTGTCTTCTTGTATCAGCTCTGGTCACTTTCTATTCCTACAACCTTCTGTCCCTCGTTTTGGAGCATCATGCTCAGCTCGGAAGGCGTCAGCTCCGCTTCCGCGAAATGGCCACGGATATCCTAGGTGCCTTTACTTGCACTGCCTTTTCCAATTACTTGTCATGTCATGTTCTAAAATTTTCAGAGTTTTATTATTATTATTGTTATTATTATATTATTATTATTATTATTATCCAAACCGGACAGCCAGAATGAGTGAGGAGTGGCCTCTTTGGCAACTTCATTTTCAAGCATATAAAGAGATTATATTGATGATGATTTATATGTATATACAGGACCAGGATGGGGAAGATATTTTGTTGGTCCAATTCAGTTTGGTTTATGCTATGGTGCTGTCATAGCTTGCATTCTTCTTGGAGGGCAAAGCCTTAAGGTAATCAACTATAACTCATTTCCCATAAATAGGATTTTGCTAAAATACACTTGGTGTTATCTAATTCAATCTCACTTTGTCCCATAAACTTTAAGAACTCACACTTTGCATCATGAATTCTGAATTTAATTCCCCTTACCTCTTTTTATAAAAATTTCAGTTAAATGTAGACAAAAAAAAAAAAAAGGAATTAGTCTTGCTAAGCTTATTCTCTTAAGATTTCTACTAAAAACAAATAGAAAAGACAACATGACCATTCTTAACACATTTTTTTCTGTCTGTTTTTAACTAAAATTCTGGTAGAATAGGTAAAGTGGGGTATTCAAAGTTCATGGGACAAAATTGGAGTTTTTAAAGTTCAGATGACAGAGTGGGAGTGTGATCTTAAAGTTCAGGGGTATAGATAAGAATGTTCTACAAAGTTAGAAGGACATCATTGGACCATGGAAAATGAAACATATTCTTATCTTTTCTGTTCGATTTATTAGTGGACAAATACAATTTAGGTCATGCAGTTTTGGCAGCTACAATTCTGACGTTTCTTCATCTTATTTCTTGCACTGTCTTGTGGAAGTATATTTACGTGCTTTCTAGTTCAAAAGAGAAAATGCAGCTCTACCAGTTTGTCGCCATTTTTGGCATATTGATGCTGGTTTTGGTTCAAATTCCATCCTTCCACTCCCTAAGACACATCAACCTCATCTCTCTTGTCCTTTGTCTTGCTTATAGCGTCTGCACAACAGCCGGTTCTATATACATTGGTAAGAACTTTTTGTCCCCAAAAAAAAAAAAAAAAATTACATACTATTTCTTCACTTGTTACTCCAAATTGCTTGTATACTTGCAGGGCATTCCAAAAATGCACCAGAGAAGGTCTACTCTGTAAGTGGAACTGGAGAAGACCGCATTTTCGGATCCTTCAATGCTATTTCGATCATTGCCACCACATATGGGAATGGAATTATTCCTGAGATACATGTTTTTCTCTTTGCCTTTTCTCTAATTCCTATTTTCCTTTGTTCATCTTATATAAATGTTGTCCAAAAATATCATGTGACCAAAAAAGTTGGGTTTGAAAGAGACCTCTTCTCTCCAATTACTCCGTTGTGTTTTGCAGGCAACTATAGCAGCACCGGTGAAGGGCAAGATGCTCAAAGGATTGTGTGTCTGCTATGCGGTTGTGGTCACAACATTTTTCAGTGTTGCTATTTCGGGATATTGGGCATTCGGCAATCAGGCACAAGGAACAGTTCTGCTCAACTTTTTAGTTGATGGAAAACCTTTGTTACCGACTTGGGTTCTCTTGATGACCAATGTTTTTACCCTCTTGCAAGTATCAGCTGTTGCTGTGGTAAGCCTTTTTCCTAACAAGTTCTCAACTGTGCTTAAGGCACAATCAACAACCATGCATACAATGAAACCCGCATCATCTTTATTTCTTTTTCCCCACCCACTGCCCTTGTGCACCTTTCTCAGGTTTACTTGCAGCCAACGAACGAAGTGCTTGAGCGCAAGTTTGCAGACCCAAAAATTGAACAATTCTCTGTTCGCAACACAACACCAAGATTGGTTTTTCGATCATTATCTGTGGTCATAGCAACAACTGTTGCTGCCATGTTTCCTTTCTTTGGAGACATCAACGCGGTAATTGGAGCATTTGGGTGTATTCCTCTAGACTTCATTCTGCCAATGATCTTCTACAATGTCACCTTCAAGCCCTCTAAGAACAGCCTCAGTTTCTGGGGAAACACGACGATTGCCTCAATCTACTCTGCTTTGGGGTTGTTGGGAGCAATATCCTCCATCAGACAGATTGTCCTTGATGCCAACAAGTACAGCCTTTTCGCAAACATATAATAACGACTATCGATATAGAAGGGAAATTATGTATTTAAAAACTTCAGTCAATTCCAGAAAAATCATTTTTCAAATGTTCTGGTTGTTTTTAGAATATCATATAGAAGCTCAAGACATGTCACTGCACATTTTACATAATCGGCATAAATTGGGCTAACTTCTTCACTACTATCACATAGTTATGTGGATCATTTCAGAGAAGGAACATCTTGTGAAAAGAAGATATTAACAAAGAATAACAAAAAAGTGAAACAGAAAAATGGCTTACATTTAGGAACAAACAAAGGTACACTAACTTCTTTGATTAGCTCTTACATTCGCATTACTACTAACTTCAGAAACTGAAACAAAAAAAAAAATTATTGGAATTGTTCAAGCTGTTAAATGCACCTATACGACACACTCGCTGTACCCTCAAAAGTTCAAATCAGAGGATGTTTTCCTAAAGAGCTTTGCGATCCAGAGCCAAATATGTAAGCACAGCCATGAAGAGGCAGAGAAAGACTGAGAACAAGACTAAGACTAAGACGGAACTGAGGCTTTGCTTCCAGAAGCTTCCTAGATTGAGAATCCACCGTGTTAGAGGAGTTTCAAGACTTGATAAGTGGCTTTATTGAGAACACCAATGACGTTCTCCACCTTCCGAGGAGTTGAAGGTTAGTACATTGTAACAATAAAGCTACATCATCTCTAGCTCACTCTCATTCAGCAATAACATCCAACTCTAGGGCCATTCGTCGTGGACGAATCTTGGTATTTGCTTTGGAAGGAGCTGCAGAGATGAAAGGATTAGGTGGCACGCTTAATTCTTTATTTCCTTCCAACATCTGAACCACAAAAGTCATAGTAGGACGACTTATCGGATGCCACTGGACACACAAAAGTCCAACAATTGCGAGTTTCTTTGCAGTTTCAGCATCTCTCTCCTCCTCAATTAGAATACGAAAATCTTCTCCTTCTTGTAGAAGATTGTAAACCCATTCTGGGTAATAAATTTCATCCACATTCTCTTCAGTTACATTAGTATTCTTTCTTCCTCCTACCATTTCGAGCAATAACATTCCGAAACTATAGACATCAGACTTGCAGGACACATTTCCAAAGTTTCGAGAGAAAACTTCTGGTGCAATGTACCCAATGGTTCCCCTACCAGTAGTGAATTGAAACTACGCTCTGATCCTTGGAACACAACTTTGCAGAGGCCAAAATCGGAAATTTTGGGTACAAAGTTTTGATCCAATAAAATGTTATGGGGTTTGATATCAAAATGAAGGATTCGTTGATCACAACCTTGGTGGAGGTACTCAATTCCTTTGGCAATTCCAAGAGCAATGTTATGAAGTGTCTCCCAGCTAAGTGAACGGTCTGCACCACCTGCAGGCCGCTGACGATAAAAACTTGTCAAGTGAACCATTTGGCATGAATTCATAAACTAGAGCTCTTTTAACTCCTTCAGCGCAGTAACCAACCAAACGAACCACATTGACATGATGAATTCGAGCCAACGTTGCCACTTCATTGATGAACTCCTCTCCATTTTCTTTGGTACTAATGCTTAGGATCTTCACAGCAACAACGATGTCATTGGAAAGCTTCCCTTTGAACACCGTTCCGTAGGCTCCTTGGCCTAACTTGTCCTTGAACCCAGCTGTGATCTTCTTAATGTCAGCGTAGGTGTATCTTGATGGTATAAGAGCGGTGTAATCCTCCAAAAACTTTTCAATCCTCAGACGATTTTCTTTATCTTTTTGGACTGAACTATGGAGATAAAAAGTTGCACCAACCACTAGTGAACAACAAATCAGGAGACCTATGGTTGCAACTGAAATGATAAAACAATCAATCAGTTAGTTTTGAACTGATATGTGTCTCTGTGTGTGCATGTGAAGTTATAAAGGTCTGGATAGAAAAATTTAGACTGACCTATCGCTAAAGCTATTTTGGAGATGCCTGCAAAAGAACATGAAATAGGATTATAAGGTGTTTATAAGCATAAATTAATTATCGATGTGGATTAAAACCATTGAGAAAAGTCGTCCTCATTTTATTGATCAAATTAGATTCTGATTCAAAATTTGGTTAAAAAATCTACCGGGAAATTCTAGGTTCTTCATTGGATTAATTACTATGCAATACAGATCCTTGTAATAATTATACCTAAATAAAACTGATTTTTCTAAAGACTGCATATTGTTGGAATGAAATTCAGTATTATAAAAATTCAAAAAAGAAAAAAAAGAAAAAGAAAAATTCAGTATTATAAAACAAATGGATACTGGATTCTTATACTGTGCTGATCAATATAATGCGTTAAATCAAATGAAATTATTCAAGAATGTGGAATCTTTACCTTTTCTTGGTTCCAGTACATTGAAACATTCAGTTTCATCATGTTCAGCACCTGCATGTTTCGTCAGTTTACATCTCTTTCCTTCTGCTTCACAACCTCTGCAATCTGGTTTAGACCATGTAAGTGAAAATGACGAAATCCTATTGTTCCAGAGCATGTATAGATCATCGGGAAGCGATTCAATCTCGTACATCTTGGTACAATAAAGAGTATTGTAAGATAAGTCCTGGATCTCATAGTTAGAAGGAAAGCAGCACAGTGTACAGAACAAAGGTGGGTAGTAAGAGTTATATGAGCAATTTAACACTACGTAGCTGGAGTTGTTCATGCGAGAATCTGTATTTGAAAGGAATAAAATTGCTTGATAGATTGACAATTTGTTGAATCAGCTGAAACTTAAGGCAAAGTCTTGGGTCATATACTATGATTTCCTGCGATACATAATCTATGTCTCTCACGTACAACTTCCTTAGTGGAAGCTCGAGTACCGTTCTGTTGTTAGAAGTGCAGGATAGATCAAAACCAGGGTAGCCACAGTGGGATGGCTGGCTATCTTTGAGTCGGAAAGGGAATCTGATTGGTAGGCCGTTTTCCCCCCGCACCTTGATTCCCTGCAGTACATGTACTCATGATCTTGGCCTGCTTCTGGCTCATCATCTGCAGACAATTGTTGATGATCATCATGATGATCACCAAAATCGACAACCAATTAAGAGAAGCGAACCCCATAAGTAATACTAGTTCAATGAAAACACTCAAATATCTCAAGAGCATTACAGAATATCTATATCTATGTATTAGAACTGAAAAAATAAATAAATAAATAAAGAGAAAAAAGTCTAACTTTGAAAAGTATGGTCAATGGAAGACTTGACAAGCAGCGCCGTCGACTTAATACAATGACTAACGAGAAAGAAAAAACTGAAATGATGAGATGACTTTGTGATTTACCATTATACCCATTTCTCTTCATCAAACAAGCCTGAATTCTTCACAAATTAAACCATACTTTTGCATTACAATTCTAGTTAATTTCACCTCTCTGTCTCTCCCTCACGATGGAAGCTCCGCGAAACACACCTCTTCTTGTTTTGATTATCACCATCATGCTCCCTAGAATTACCAGCCCTAGCTTTGCACAAGATGATTATCACAATAATTCTGTCCCTCCTTCTTCTGTGGAAATATACATAACATAAGCTACCCGTTCCGACTTGATACCGATCCATTCCAGTTTGGGTCCGAAACCCGTCCATGGTTTTATCAAGTTTATGAGCTTTCTTGTAACAACAGCCTTTTGGTGCTAAAGCTAAACGACAACGTTGTGCTGCAGGCAATCAACTATGACAACTACACTATTAGAGTTGTGGATTACAATATTCATAATAATACACATAATTGCTCTGCTATTCCCCAATTCCCTTATGGATACGTCGGACTGGAGACAAAAATTAGGTTTGGACACGTTGGAGAACGATGGACGGGAAAGCAGGTGAATGGAGGAATGTTCACCATCTTACAGAGACAGTACTATTTCTGAGCTGTGAAAAACCAGTCCAGAATTCTTCTTATATACCCACTGCTCCTTGCATCAACAGCTCTATTTTGTCCCGATATTCAAGTTACTTTGCGGAATCTAGATCTCAGTACTCCTATGTGGTCTATGGTACGGGCTTCAGGCTTTCTGATCTGGAGGACTCCTGCCTAGTTTACAACCAAGCTCTCATAAAGCGAGATCGTAATCGAAAGAATATAATTCTTACATGGATATCTACGAGGAGTTTGTCCATGGATTTGAACTTTCATGGGTGCAGAGTTTCGATCAAAGTGGAGAGCGTCTTTGCTACGTGGATGAAGACTCAAATAAGGTTCATTGTCTGTCTGAACCCCACAGAACATGGTCCGGTGTTATTGGTAAGGACTCATTTCTAGCCCGTAAACATCTATATATTTGCAATGAGAGTACATATTGCATATGTTTAACCACATATAGCCTAAAGTTCTTTTCCTTAAATGTCACTTTGGATCATGCAGGACTCATAGAGCGTCTGGGAAAGATTCTCCACAGGGCAATTTGTGAGGGTTTTCTCTTTCTTATCTCCGTCTTGTTTACAGTCATGAGTTCTTCTAAAAGAGATTAAACTCCCTACTTTGTTGCGTATTATAGTATTGGATGAATTTCCAATATACTTCTGATTACCTTTTCCGTTTCCGCTCTGTTGTTTCTTGCAGATTTCCTGTCTGACAGATATGGATACATATATGTTTGTAAGATCTCTCATTTTATTCATTCTTACTACCTTAGTTTGAAACTTTAAAGAAAAAAAAACAACACAAACTCTATGAAAATATATAAATATATATATATATATATATGCATAGTAAATGTTGAGGATGAGTTGTTGTATTTATAGGTTCACCTAGGCTTGATCACTTTCCATTTTGGCCTGATTATAAGAAATCTTCACCAGAAAAGCGTTGAACCTATGTAGTAAAAGAGAAACAATTAATTTCTAAGTATATGATTTCTGTTGTCCTTCTGTTTTCTATTTCTTGAATTAAAAAAAGAAACATTAATTGAGCTCATGATGCTTTGCTAATTTTTCAGTGTGCTTGTTAGAACCAAGAACGATGATTCGGTGTTGCTTTTGTGATTGCCTTTACCATTTACAAATGGCGAAGGCGACATCTATCAGTGTATGATGGCAGTTGAAGAATTTTCTGCAAAATCTTAGTGGATCTCATGCCAATAAGGTATTCATACCACGAAGTCAGAGAGATGACGGAAGACTTCAGAAACAAATTGGGTGAAGGCGGCTTTGGTTCTGTCTATAAGGGAGAGCTTCGAAGCGGCCATCTGGTAGCAGTTAAGATGCTAGGTAATTTAAAAGCTAACGGGCAGGACTTCATCAATGAAGTTGCTACCATCGGAAGAATTCACCATATCAATGTGGTGCGACTCGTTGGTTTCTGTGTTGAGGGTTCTAAACGTGCTCTTATATACGATTTCATGCCAAATGGATCTCTGGATAAGTTCATTTTTGCTGGAAAGAGCTGGACATAACTCCTTAAACAACAAGAGAACGTTTAAGATCGCGGTTGGGAATTGCCCGGGGTATTGAATATCTACATCGAGGGTGTAACATGCAGATTCTACATTTGATATAAAGCCTCACAATGTACTTTTGGATGAGAATTTCGTCCCAAAAATTTCTGATTTTGGCCTTGCAAGACTCTGTTCATTGAACAATAATACCGTGTCTTTGACCGCAGCAAGAGGAACAATCGGATACATAGCTCCAGAATTGTTTTATAAAAACATTGGAGGAGTGTCATCCAAAGCTGATGTCTATAGTTTCGGCATGTTGTTGATGGAAATGGTAAATAGGAGGAAGAATCTGAATGCGAACGCCGACAATTCAAGCCAGATTTACTTTCCGACATGGATATATGACAGAGTTAGTAAAGGAAAGGACATCGCAATAGAGAACGCGTCGGAAGAGAAGTTGATGACAATGAAGAAAATGATCATAGTGGCATTATGGTGTATACAGCTGAAGCCTTGTGATCGACCGTCGATGAGCGAAGTCATAGAAATGCTCGAAGGCGAAGTTGAATGCCTGCAAATGCCTCCAAAGCCTTGCTTATATCCACAAGAGAATCACAATGCAGAGGACGCTGGGAGGGATCAAAGATAACGTGCTCATCTTCATCAGCAGAATCAGATGAGGACTCTCTAGACATTAATTAGTTTGCAGTGAAATTGTGAGATATGTGTGATTTTCCATTTGTAAGCTTGAAATAAGAGATGTCATGACTTTGTGGATCTTCTATTATTTAGTTTATGTTTTTGATAAATAATTTTTGAGTTGTTACACACGTTATAAAATAGAAGAAAATGGAAAAAAACAAAACAAAATAAAATAAAATAAAACAAAAACAAAATTGATTTGTTCATATGTCAAAGAACAGAGGAATCAAGAAAACATACACATATAAGAAATTAAAAATTACTTGGCACGGTGGATTGTAGATTTAGTCTAATTATAATTCATACCATGTTGATTTCAAATCCTCGCTTCTTCACATGCAAATAATAATAATAAATAAATAATAATGATAATAATAAAATGAGGGGGCATAATCGTCTTCAACCAAATCAGGGTAATTTTGTCTTTAAATGCGAGCAAAATAATATATGTTCCCATTTTCGATCCAAACACCATTTGTCAAACTTGTTGAAACGGTCAAATAAACTAGAAATGTGAAAATAAAATAAAATAAAAATAAAATGAATTAGAAGAAATGAATAAACAAATAAATTGTTCGGAATTATTTCTTATCCGATCCAGCTGTCCAGCATTGATGCAGTTTTATAGTTATAATCTTTTTAGATCAACTTGATCCGTGTGTAGTATTAATGATACTACTTAAAATTATCAGTTAAAAAATATGATCAATTAAAAATATTATATTCGAACAAAAAGGGTCAACTCTAACAATTTTGAAGTCTTAGACAAAATTCTCAAAAAGACCTTTTTAAAAATATTTTTTAACATTAAACTTTCCTTAAAAAGTAAGATTATTATATTTCAACATCTACTTTACTTCTTAATTTTCCTAAATCTTTATCTATTTAGATTTTTTTTTCTTAATTTACAATATATCAATATAATACATATAAAAATAGGATTAATTTGAACTCTTTATTTAGAGTGGGACCTTAGACAATTGCCTAAGTACCTTCGAGGTTGAGCCGGTTATGGAGACAGTTTATTATTATATAATATATAAAAAAATTACAAATCATTTTATAAGGGTGTAAACCTAAAGGATACTCAGAAAAAAAAAATATATATATATATATATATATATATATATATATACCTAATCGGTTATTATTTTATGAAGCTGTTTTGTCTAGTTGATTGTCCAGTGGCGTTCGTAGACCAATAACTTTTTCTTTTCTTTTCTTTTCTTTTTCCTTCCTCCTTTTATGCTGTTAAAAGACTTCAGAGACGACCATGTAGAAGAAAATACGTGGCTATTTTTTGAGGCGTAGACTTTTGTAGAAAAATGGCCAGCAGGATCAAGACTAAAGATTTGTTTTGAAAAATTATAAATGCTGTGAGACTCAGAACTTCATTGGATATGATAAAAGTTATAATAAAGAAAGTTTAAATAGAAGACCATAATGAAGTCAATCGCCCGAACGACTTTATGTAACACATTATATATATTTTTTAAGTTTCTTAGAATGTAATAGGTATTTATATTAATATTTTATTTTTGGATAAAAACTAGAAACGTCTGAAAAATGTTATAGATTTATTACGTGGAATTTGTTAAGAAGTTGCCGATGACTTATGTAACACACATTATATATATTATTTTAAGTTTCTTAACATATATTTAATATTTTATTTTTGGGTAAAACTAGACACGTCTGAGAAATGTTATAGATTTAATAAACGAATTTTTGTTAGGATAGCATTCATATTAATTTGGCTGGACTAATTAGATGTTAACATGAAGGATTGCTCAAACTACTTGTGTATTATTAATTTTGTTTGGAAAACTTTACGGAAGTAACTAAAATATATATATATATATATATATTATAGATTTTATAATTTGACCCGTTATTTATTTATTTTTGTATTTTAGTTCTTATTTAGCCCATGTGGTTCTCAATACCGTTTGGTTTACATTTTTTATACTTAATGTCCTTATAAAGTGTTCTCACAGGATCAGGACTCATTTTTAACAAGTTTTTATTATTTACATTTTTTATCCTAAATTGTTTTTATATTTATATTTTGACCCCAAAATGGCGTTTTGGTCATTTCTTATCCATTTATCACCAAAATTTGACACAAGGTCTATTTTAAGCCTATAGTCAACACTGCAAAGTTTCAGATTCAAATAAAGTCTCTATGCTAGTGAAATTATGATTTTACCCCTTAAGGGCAAAATCATCATTTTGACATTTTTATTTCTGACCAACTCGAGCTCTTCTTATTGATTATGTCAAGAGTAATATTCTGTCATTCTACATGATTATGAAAATCCCACTCAAAATACTATTTTTCAATTTATTAACATTTATATCAAAAATGTTATTTTTGGTATTTTATGGTCATTAATTCTTATTCTAGCCTATTTGTGATGTCAAAATATTTTCCTCATCATTCATTCTTCCATTAAACAGAGAACATAACATGTCAACATGCCAACATCAATACTCATTTCATGTCATATAACCATAAAAATCACATAAACATATTTTTCATCATATTTCATATACAAATCATGTTTTCTAGCCATTTTAAATCATGACCAGCACATATATTATCTCACTAGGTAGCAAAACAAACATTTTAATCATTTACCATGCCAAGATTTTCATATTTGTAAAATACATTTTGAAAGGAAAGTTATTAAGAACTTGGTAAACCACTAGT
The DNA here is from genome assembly GCA_008635985.1 of Ficus erecta. NCBI lineage: Eukaryota > Viridiplantae > Streptophyta > Magnoliopsida > Rosales > Moraceae > Ficus > Ficus erecta. The sequence continues at coordinate 20,145 of BKCH01000286.1, read as the reverse complement.
TTACAAATCATTTACCTCTTAGAAAAGTAGCGGGTTTTTAGCTCCTCTTGAAGGCTTTGAACTACTCTTGGATCCTTGAGGTAAGAAATAAAACATCACTTTAAAAACATCATTTTTTTTTCTAGGAAACAAGTGAAAAAATATAGATTTTTACCTTGGAAAACACTTGGAATGGCTCTTCCTCTTTGTAAAAAAAACAAAAACGATCTTGGGAATGGAAGGAAGGAGATGGAGAATATTTTTGGCTTCCCTTAGCTACAAATTTCGTCCACAATGAAAGGAGGAAGAGAGGAAACTTTTCTTTGCTTGTATGATTTTTGTGAAAGAAAAAATAGTGATTTTTGGTTTACCTTAAAACTATTATATATCCAAGTTTTATTGTGAGTTAAAAATTAAATTTTTGGATTTTAATCTCTTAAAAAACGTGTTCAGCTGAAGAGGATAAGTTGGGAGGTTGTTTTGGTGGTTTTTCATGTATTTTAAGTGGTTTTAGTGAGTAGTCATTTAAGTAGTAATATCATCTTACTTTGTAATCATTCTTTTTTTCTTGTCTTTTTATTTTTGTTTTGCTTGTTTAGGGGTTGGATTTTGGATTTTCAAAAACCCCCTCTTGTGCAGCTTATTTTCTGAAGAAAGAAAGAAAAAAGATTTTTTTTTTTTTTTTTTTTGGATTGATGCCGGTTACTAGCAGTAGGCAGGCAGGCAAGCTGCCTGCATGGCTCAGTGGGCCGCTGGCCCACTGAGCAAGGGGAGGGGTGCACGGCACCCGTTCCCTTAAATTTTTTTTTTAATTGCTGGCAGTGGGCTTAAGCCAGTGGGTAAATACCCACAGGGTATTACCCACGGGGGTGCATGGGCACTCCCCTGAACTATCTTTTTTTTTTTTTTTTTGAGATTGTAATAAGATTGCTAATATAATTTAATAGGTAAATCTTATTATGACATAAATTCACTTTGTTAAATCACAAAATTATAATTATTCATTCATTATAAATATAATGAATTTCACACGTAATATTTTCACAAAATCTCAATTAAAATAAAAAATGAAAGGAAGATCATATTTATATGTTCTCGTTATCAATTGAAAAATGTTTTTAATGGTGAAATTTATAATTTAATTCTCTATTCAGGAAAAGAATTAATATTGTAAATTTTGAAATTGTTAGATCGTATAATATTTCTAGATCATTATAGATAAATAGAATATCTGTATTATTTTATCAATTTTTAATTGCTGGTAGATGATGATGATGATGATGTTGAGAGAATGGGAACTGACAGCATTATGTCGGCACGAATTGGTCCATTTATCTAATTTTTATTACTTATTCTTTGTAGATATATATCTTAGCTCTTCCACTTTCCAAAGACACCGACTAGAAACAACCTTTGCATATTCTATTTTCTCGACCATCAGAGCCTATTTTTTAAGAACTTGTATTGAGGAGAGTTATAATTTCTTTGGAGTGATAACAAGCTTTGTCATGTTTTAGATATAGTTGTGATATAGACGCTTTAGTTTCGAAGCAAAGTCTATTTGGGCAAAGGTGAGATTCTTATATGATCTGCATGTAACATCATGCAAAACAATATGTGTAATATGATATAATTTAGAATTATCAGTTAAAAAATATATATCAATGAAAATATTATATTAAAATAAATTTGTTGTTACAATAACATAAAAAAATATTTACAAGTATCGTTTTATAAGGGTGCTTGATATGATACTAAACCTAAACAATTCTTACTTCTGGTCAGGTCTCTTTCGGGCCAATAATGAAGTTGTTATAGTTTACTGATTGTCTAGTTGCGTTCGTAGACCAAGACTTTTTTTTTTTTTTTTAATGATAAAGACTTAAAGATTTAGTTTGAGAAAAGTTAAAATGCTGTGAAGATTCGGAACTGTAGAAAATTAAATAAGAAAATAATAATAGTAATAAGAGAAGAAGAAAGGAACGTTAGGATATTTAACGTGGATTGGAATTATAGTAAATTAAATAAGAAAATAATAACAATAATAAGAGAAGAAGAAAGGAATGTAAGGATATTTAACGTAGGTGTGTTTATGTTCACAGATTAAGAACAATAAATTCATTAATGGAGAGCTCTATAGATAGGTTCTCATATATACAGAAGTTTAAAAGTATATAGAATTTGGTAAGTTTATAATACTAATAAATCTAAAAAAAAATCACAACTTATTCTAAGTTATAAATAATTAAAAATTCTTAATAAATATAATTATTAGACCTGGCAATTCGTGTTCGCGGGCCGTGTTCGGGCCAGCCCGATTACGGCACGACACGATTAGCCTCAACCCGAACACGACACGATTAATAAACGGGCCAAGAACCCAAACACAAACACGACACGAATATTAAACGGGTAGCACGACACGACACGGCGAACACGATTATTAAACGGGCCACGACGGGTTGGCACGAAACAAACACGTTTATGACCCATTTAACACGAAAAACCCGTACGACCCATTTAACACGAAAAAACCTTCCTGACCCAGTTAACACGAATTATGGATAAAAAATCACTTAAAATTGTCACCAATGAGAGAAAAAGAATCAGGCACCAATGAGAAAAATGCAAATCTCAACAAGACAGTTCCAAACAAGTAAGGACAACAAGGAAACTCAAAACAGTTTTAGTGATGGTGGGAAGATGATGAATGTTGCTCATGATCAGTTACAAAGAGCATATGACTCTGCTAATGTGTCTGTTACTGGCTAACTCTACATATGATCTAATATGTAGTTAAACACGGCCTCATTCACATGCAACCTGGGCTGTAGAATATTCCACGTGTTCTGTATTAGTATAACTAGAGTGAATGGTAGTAGCCCCGAAATCTCCGTCAGCCTTTCTGTCCAAAAAAGAAAAAAGAAAAAAGAAGACCTGATCTATTTTCTTCGTTCAACATGTCAAGGTACAGGAGTTGGTGATTTCAACAATATTATAAGTTATGTGCTGCAACATCCACCCACTCGACATCTTTGTGGTTCTACAGACAATCAGGTGATTTTATTATTCCTATTAAGTTAAACGGCAAAGTTTTAATTCCATGGATTATAACAGTTGAGAGTAAGAAATAGACACAAAACAGAAAAAGAGTCACAACATGATAGGAAGTTTAATTTCATAGGCATAGATGGTACCTGAGCAGTAAATTGGCCGTATCCTGGTCATGAATTATGAACATATCCATCGTTGATAAGCCACATGGAATGGTTTGAGAATATATTTTCTGACCACTTGTAGCTGTATCTTCAAACTTTATTATGCTCGCAAACTTTCCTTCCATAAAGGGCATGTTGATATCTTTTCTTCTCGATGCCTAATGCAGCAACACCAAATTATGAACATGTGATGCTGAAATCAGACTTAACAACATTAAGTAGACTGTTGACAATCCTAACGCTCCACATGCAAAGACACTTGAAGCATTCACATATACCTAAAATCCCGTTGTTAAATGATATTCTCTGTGTGAATCCAGAAAATTTTACGCATTCAACATTAAGTAGACTGTTGACAATCCTAACGCTCCACTGCCAAATTCGACGCATCCATTGCTACTGCCAAGAACGAACAAGTAAAACCCAAAACTCATCTCTCGACTAAAGTAAATCAAACCAATTTAAAATCAAACCAAACCTTTTAATAGTTGATTTGGTTTAGTTTGGTTTGGTTTATTTTTATTTTCCTCCATTTTCTCATCAACCACACAGGAAAAACCGGAAAAGGGGAAAAAAAATTAGGGCTGCCATGGTAAATGTGAACGATTACGCACCTCAAATTGAAAAAACCCAAGCGTTGCCGAGTGCGATCACGAGGCTTGCATCAACCGGCGACAAACGGAGGGAGGAGAGAAAGCAGGGCTGCAGGGCGGAGGAAAAGAGAGGGGCGAAAGAAAAAAAAGGGTAGAGAGTCGAGAGAGATGAGATTAAGAGCGACGGCTAGAGGAAGGGCTGGTCGGCTGGAAAGGTGAGGGAGGAGAGACAAACAGTGGGGGGGCGGGGGGGGGGGGGGGGGGGGGGGGGGTGGGGGGGGGGGCGGCGCAGCTAGGGCGGATAGGAGACTGGTGGAGGAAAAGAGAAAAGTATAAAACCGAAAATGGAAGAGGGAAAAATGAAAATTAGAAGGCTTAACAGGCTACAGCAGAAGGCTTCTGTTCTGGCTCCCACTCCTTTTTTTCTCTTACATTTTCTTTTTCTTTTTCTTATTTTATCTCTGCCACTGCCCAGGCTGCCAGCTGATTCCAATAAGTTTTTCACTTTTTTTTTTTACCTTTTTTATAAAAATAAAAATATTAGCTTTTGTCATTGCAGTATTGCACATTTGCAACGTATAATATATATATATATATATATATATTTGAAACTTGAAAGGGTACCGTATTATTTATTTAATCCAGATAAAAACAATAATTCTTTTTTTTATTTATATTTCAATAAATATTAAATATAATCAATTTTTATTTTTTGATAATTTATATAAGTAATTTTTGGTGTATTATTAGTATTAAGAAGTGATACTCCTACGCGGTTAGATATTTGTAGAGGTCATTTATTTTGTGATAAGTTATAAATCTTGGACTGTTATGTGATTGAATGTGAATTGAATAAAAATCAACACATATGACAAAAATAATATATTATGCATATAATAAATAATCGATTTAGTGTATCTTTTAGTTACGTAATAAAAGAACATTTTATTAAGTTATTAAAATCCATTTGAGATTGGCTTTACATAATAAGATGACTCCATATTAAGATGTTGGTGAAAAATTTGACCTTAAATTTGTTTGAAAAACGAATCTAAAAGTACTTTTCGCGGAAAGAACACAACACAAACAAGCGTTTCACTAAAGCTTAAGAGGGTCCCTTTTATTTACAATCATTCCGTACTACTACCACAATACCACACTAGACTTACTTATTGATTACCAAACAGAGTAACGTTGTTTTGGAATTAAACATATTTTATAGCATTGTCAATACTCTGTTGCTTTAAACAACAAGCAAAAGAATAAACTACAATAGCAATTCGAAGACGACAAGTAAAAAACACAGAATTGATGACAAGAATATTTAAATATTATTTCTGAATTTTTTTCATGGTCAATAAGAATTTGGAAAGTTAAAGTTCAAATTTGAAAAATGTAGTTTTAAAATTATGAGTAAGTTTTATTGTTTTACAATCCTAATAAATTTATGTCTTTGTTAACTATAAGATTACCCTAATACCCTAATCCAAATATATATACATAATTAGATTTATTATTTTATATTATTAACTAGTTAACTATAACTATAATTCGTTTACTATTTTATATTATTAACTAGTTAATTATAAGATTATTATTTTATATCAGAAGCAATATCTCCGTAACTTCTGATTTATGTTATTTCAGTAGTGAAAATTCTTCAATAGTTGTTTTCTGGTCTTGTATCAAACACACAAAATGGGCCTATACTTGTTATAAAAGAGTTTTAGAATAGTTTGAAAATTCTAACATAAACGTGTTGAACGTGTTAACCGTGTTAGCCCGTTTCCGGCCCGTTTATTTCGTATTAAACGTGTCGACCCAATTATTAAACGTGCGGTCCAAACCCATTTATTACGTGTCGTTCTCGTATCGTGTCATCGTGTCGTGTCCGAAATTGCCGGCCCTAATCATAGTCATATATTTTGATCACTAGGACCATAAAATTGAACTCTATGGTATGCTCCTCAGTAGTGCTGTGACGCCCTAAAAATTTATAAACTTGATTTCATGAATTATTATCATGGATTTCCTTTATTAATATACTTCTAATGAATTATTTTAATGAATATCAAATTTCAAGATCATGAATAATTTTATATGTATCATCAGTATGATGATGTCAATGATCTAATAATATTGAGTTTCTTTATTTAAATGAGAAATTATAGATACATAGAAAATGAGTCAAACGACATATAAATTTATATGAAAAATTTATTATGTCGTATTAGAGAGATAAATGTTAATTTTGGAAATGAACCCTAACTATTATTAATAGATCAATTTGATGACCTTAGTATTTATTTTGGTCATATCAATATTAAGTATTGAGAGTATGATTGGGGAAAATTAATGTGTCACAAATATAGGTGATGAATGGTTAGATTGATTAGGAGTAAAATCCAAAAGTGGATGATGGATCAAGGATTGGGATTATATTGGAAATCAATGGTGTAAATTTCATGTGAAAGGATCCTAGGCAAATCAATAAACAAGTTTTGGATACTAAGGTGACCAATGAGAGGTTAGATCAAGGATTGGTGTGGGTGGATGATTAAATGGGTGAGATCAAAGATGATAACCCTTGATCAATGGATGGAAAATTGGAAGAAAGAAAAACAAAAATAAAAATGGGAGAGTTAGAGGGAGAATTGGATATTGCTAGTCAAAAAGCAATAAGAGGTTTGAATTAAGGTGAAAGTGGTGTGTCGTGCATGCATGCAACACAAGAAAGAATTTATATGGTTAATTTTGGCAAAAATGACAAGAAACAAGTACTTGAAAATGACCTAGAGGTACAAGTTGAAGGGGACCATTTATCTTCATTTTGTACAACAAAAATATTACATCAAAAACCCCTTCAAAGTGGTGTCATTTCGAGCTGGAAATCAGAAAATGTTTTCCACTTTTACCCCTCAAAATACAGTCCCATTTAAGACACATATTGGCTGAAAATAAACCCTAACATCCCATTTCATTATCACAAAAGTTAAGCTCAAAAACCTAGCTTCTCTGGCCACCACCAAGCTCAACAACCACCAACACTATTCTCCATCTCCAACACCCCTCTAGCACCCTTCTCCCTCAATTTTCAAGCTCCAAGCAAGCCCCTTACCAAGTTCGAAGAAGTGTGAACCGGAGTTGGAGGATGTGTTACTAGAGGTAACCTAGTGGTTCTCTTTGTGTTTTGGTCATTTTTAGAGAACTAAGGCATGTTATGTAGTTATAATCTTATTGTTAGACTCCTTCTTACCTAACAAAATGGTTTTACAAGAACTTTGGAGGTCTGAGGTCTTAGAGGATCCTCGAAACATTTTAGTAAGATCTACGAACTTTGTTAGAACTTGTGGTTGTTGTGATAATATGGCATGCGTTAGAAACTTTGGTATGAAAAATAAATTATATGATAAGATTATGCAGAGGATAAGCTTCATTTTAGACTTTGGAATCACTTGGGTTGTGAATGTATGTCCAAAGTTATGTGCATTTGAAGTTATGACACAAAACTATAAGGAAAAGGAACCCTTGGGGTACAGTTTGGCCATGGGTTTATGAAATCCAAAACCCCTTAATCTCCAAATTTTAGAATATAAGTTATAGATCTAAATACTAGATGCTTTAAGCTTTACAAAAAGGTATCTTACTCCTTAAATGGATAAATATGAAATTTTTGGTGAATTTTAAAAGTTAAGACTATGAACTAAGAGGTTTTACTAGAACCATGTACCATCCACGGATTTTGTATGTTTTGGGTTAGTAAACCATAATTTTTTGTAAAAAAGTTTTTTGGTGCATAAACTAGACATTACAAGCTTTTCAAAGACATATATTTTGCCTTCTATGGACTTGTAAGTGAATTGTTATGATTTTTCTAAATTTAACTACAAATGATATGGTCTATAAATGAGACCAATAATAACAAAACCTCACTATACGGGATATAAAACTTCAAAACTTAAGAAATTAGCTTTATGATTGTAAAGTAGACATCTTAAGCTTTGACATGAGCTATCATATGTTTGAAATGGATGAGTACATAATTTTTGATAATCACACAACTTTAGATTGAGCTTTGGTAAACTGAGATTTTACTATGGGACACTAAGGAAAACGTCCATACTAAGGTTTGAAACCCTTGAGAATTTGGAAGCAAATTACAAAGACAGAAACTAAATACTCCAGGCTTTCCAACAAGTCATCAAGTATCTAAAATGGAATTATACATAAATTTAAATAAATCTTACAAGTTAAGATCTCATACCGACAAAATGATTAAATATTAAAAATGTGACTTAAGGATAAGTTATGACATATGGACATAAAGATTGAAGAAATGACTTGATCTTAAGTGTATGATCAAATAAATATGAAAAACTTAACTTAATAGAGTTGAATTACAAGTTTTAGATGGGTCAAGATAGAGTAAACTAGAGGATTACTAGATATACACCAAGAGATTACCTTTGTAATGCCCCAAACACTAACTAACAATAATATTAGGAAATTAACATTAGAATTAATGTAATGTTTGTGATGAGATAGTAATTTCTTAATTCTAATGCTATGTTGAGTTATTTTTCACAGGTGATGCGACGAGAACTCGATGTGCTATAATAAAGTTCATGCTAAATTGATGATTTTTTTTTATGATGACTTGATAATTTTGTGTGATGGCTTAAATATATATATATATATGGTATGTAGTATTTGTGATGATGTTAATGTTTAAAAAACAAAAAAACAAAAAGGGAAAGCATGTTATCCGAAAAAGACATATTTTATATGATGTTAATTTCAGACTCAATTATGAATCTTTAAATGTCAAAAATTATTCTGTAAATTAGATAACCTTATAGATCTTTTCATAAGCTTTCCAACGCCTACTCATTTGTACAAATCCGATATCAGAGTAAGAAGTTATGACCAGTATACTATCTGGATACCTGTTAGTCACCAACCAGTTTACCATGCGCGATTTGAGGTGCGGAAATTCTAAAAGTTAACCTAGTTGTTTCCTTTTCCACCCACACATTTTCAAAACCCTAATGACAGTCATTCCACAGCAATTAAGAGACAGTTAAACCAAAGAATTAAATCTCATTAATTCCAAAATTTATTTGGGATTAATTACTCACAAATTGTTTTTATAATTTTCAAATTTTCTTTTTTTACATGCTCTCTCTCTGTCACTTCCCTAGCCTCCCTTTTTCCTTCTTTCCCATTCTCTTTGGCTGCTCTCTCTGCCCTTCTCTCACGCACAAACAGAGGAAAAAAAAAAAAAGAATTCGCCAAACCTCCAAATTCTTCCAAGTCGAAAATCAAAGGATTTCAAGGTATGTTTAGGTATTGTTTGATGATGAGGATGATTTTCTTATTTTTTTTAGTTTGGGATTCTTTGAGGGATTGTATGATTTTCTTGATGAGTGTTTTCATGTGAGTTTAAGGAGATGATGAGAAATATTTATCGAATGATGATCGAGAGAATAGCGTTATGCTTGATTTTGTGAACAAGACGAAATTAGGGTTTTTGATTCTTGATTTATGATTTCATTGGTATGGTGATTGAATAATTTTATATGTTAGAAATATGTCTTAGGGCTGTTTTGTGTGGTGTGTGTGTGTGTGTGTGTATGAATTATGTATATTGTGGTGGTAATGTTTTTATATTTTTAATGATTTTCGGATTTGATCACTGCTACTGGAATTTTCAGATTTTAAGATAAGAATTCCAAACGGTTTTTAAGGATGAAAATGGGCTCCATTTTTAATACAATTGATATTTTTGGAAAGTCCTAGATGTCTATTTTCTTTTAAAATCAGTTTCATATCGTTTGGAGTTATGTGTGAATTTTATGATTTTTCAAATAGGCAATAGGTCGGACTGCCAAATTCGGTAAAATTTTAATGATCAGATTTCAAAACAGTTTTTGAGGATCCAAACGGTCTCCGTTTTTAACAAATTTGATATTTTTAGAAAACTATAGATGTCTATTTTCATTTGGAATCAGTTTTATATCATTTAGAGATATATGTAAATTTTTGTGATTTTTCAAATAGGTAGAGGTCCGGCTGCCAGTTTCGGTAAAATTTTAGAAATCAATTTCAAAACTAATTTTGAGGGGTCCAAACGGTCTTCAGTTTTTATGAATTGGGAACCATTAGAAAGATCTGGATGTCTAATTTCATTTAAAATTGGTTTCAGAGCATTCAGATCCCTGTATGAATTTTTATGAATTTTTAAGGACAAAGGTCTAACTGGCAGTTTCTGTAAAGATTTGTAATTTTATGAAATTGTTCAATTTTTGTGTTTTGATGTTATTGAATGATGAAATAGGCCTTTTAGGCGCTGCTATGATATGATGGATGTGTTTGATGAATTATTATGAGCTTTTGTTGATTTTATTATATTTACTATTCTTGGCATGAACGGTTCTAAAGGCGAGCACCCGAGACCTCAATCACGCGTCACCATCGGAAAATTTGAAAAGGTTAAGTAAGGCGTTTATGTAAGTACACTCTCGCCTGCAACATGAATTAAAGATTTGAAAAATATATGTTTTGATGTTGATGATGATGTTATGATGTTCTTAATTAATACTTCTCTTATGATGACGTTTTGATTAAAAGTATATACATGGTATGTATATGTATTTTATGTTTTAAAATGGCGTTGTACACCCTTGATGATGATGATGATGATGTTGTCCGGTGAGTGGACTTTTGTCACCGTTGGTTTGGGATTTGCTACCCCGACCCTTTCGTGACTAGCGCGCTATGATGGTACAACGCCGGGCCCAATATATGACGGTTTTAAAAGTAAAAAGTTTTTAAATGATGTTTATATTTATGATGATAAAAGAAGAATGTTTATTTACATTTGTGAGATTTAAGTGTCTTACTAAGCCCTTGCTTATATAAGTTCATTCATGTTGCAGATAAAGGAAATGGTAAAATATAGTGTTGGAGGAGCTTTGAACGGAAGCGGGACGATATGTGATTGGAAAACGGGAGGAACGATCATAAGATGGACATTTTTGATTTCAAATGAAGTTTTGAGATTTTAATTTATTATTATTTGATTGGATGTTTCATAAGGACTTAAATTTTATTTCATGAGTTGAGTTTTAAAATATATATATATATACTTATATTAATTATAAAGTATAATTTTGATATAGTTTTAAAAAAAATTTCTAGAGTTTTCTAAAATTATCTAAGTAAAGTTTTCCGTTATATAAAGATTTTTATTTGAAGCTTAATCTTTTCCGCAATTTATAAGAGATGAATGATTAAATAAGAAGTCCACTGTAACGGTCCATGAGGGGTCGTTACAGATATGGTATCAGAGCGGTTTCCTATTTCCTATCATGCATCGTCACGTATCCACTTCAAACTTCTTCAAGTAAGTAATTGACTAATTTCCTTAAATAGAAATGTAAGAGTTGTGAGGTGATGTTTTATTTATGGAAAGTTTGAATCCTGACTCGATATCCAAAAAAAAAAAAAAGTCTCTTATTGACAATTTTTCTACTAACATACGACTAAGATAAGATGGTACGTGGGCGAGGACGTGGTAATGGCCGAGTGCATGCCGAAGATGAAGTTGCAGTGGAACCTAACTTGGCAGAAGTTATGGCGCAGTTGCGTCAAGACCAACGAAGGGGTCATGGACAAGTCGAAAATGAAGCGATGGCAGAGCCTAATTTAGTAGAAATGGTGGTTCAACTTCAGAGGCAAGTTCAGGAACAACAGGCTCTCATTAACAATTTGCAAGCTAATGCCAACAGAGTGGAAGCCCCCATTGATCCACCGGCTGCACAGCCAGTGCAAAATAGAGGAGTTCAAGCAGTAACAATCATGAGCCCCTGTATATGCGATTCAAGAGGATGAAGCTAAGGAATTCAATGGTTCAACTGACCCTTTGGTAGCTCAAGGATGGTTGAAGTCGATCGAGTTAGTGCTTAATTTCATGGATTTAACCGATAATGAGAAAATGAAGTGTGCTTCCTACTGTTTGATGGATAATGTTAGAATCTGGTGGGAAGGAATAGAGCTAAGCAGAGATATAAGTCAGATGACGTGGGAAGACTTTATTCATCTGACTTATATCCAAGAATTTAACAAGCAATATTTCAACATGTCTGTGACCAGGGAACACTATGACGAGTTTAATAACTTCGTCAAGGAAATCTATCGGTGACAGAAGCTGTTAAGCGGTTCAAACTAACTAGTATGCCTTTGTCCCCACATGGTGCCAAATGAAGAAGAACGGCTAAGGAGAATGATTGGGATACTGAGACCCGAGATTGCAGTGATTGTTGATAGCGGGACTCTTTCACTTACCACCAATGCCAGAATTTTCATTATGACCAAAGAAGAAGCAGCTGCTGAGACTTCTACTGTTATCACGGGTCAAATACTTGTTAATAACCAGTATGCCAATGTTCTTTTCGACACAGGAGCCTCACACTCCCTTGTGTCTTCTACTTTTGCTAAAAGACTAGGAATAAATAAGGATATTTTGAGTCAGGGATTCACTACGACACTACCCTCTGGGGAAGTGATGATGTCCACTCATTGGTTACAAGCAGTGCCAATGAGAATTGTTGATAGAGAGCTCTACAGTAATCTGATAGTGCTCGAGATGTTTGACTATGACCTAATTTTAGGTATGGATTTCTTGGGAAAGTAACGCGTCTATTGAATGCCGAAGACGTAAGGTCGTGTTTAATCCCGAAGGAGATGATCGATTTGAATTCATTGGTGATGCGAAGAAGAAGACGAAGTTATTCCTGTCAGCAATGAAGGCCCGAAAGCTACTAGCCAATGGCTGTAATGGTTTCTTAGCCAACATCGTGGATAAGAAGAAAGAAGACAAATTGAAACTTGAAGATGTACCTATTGTACGAGATTTTGGTGATGTATTTCCAGAGGACTTGTCAGGCTTACCGCCAGATAGAGAAATCGAGTTCGAGATTGAGTTAGCACCGGACACTGAGCTAATCTCGAAGGCACCTTATCGTATGGTTCCTGTTGAGTTGAAGGAATTACAAGAGCAACTTCAAGAGTTGTTGAACAAGGGTTTCATTCGCCCTAGTCATTCATCGTGGGGAGCTCCAGTTTTATTTGTGAAGAAAAAGGATGGGACAATGAGACTCTGCATCGACTCTAGGGAGCTAAACAAGGTGACCATAAGGAACAAGTATCCATTGCCGAGAATTAATGATTTATTCAACCAACTGCAAGGTGCGACTATGTTTTCAAAGATTGATCTACGATCTGGATACCACCAACTGAAGATCAAGGAAGGAGATATCCCCAAGTCAGCCTTCAGAACTCGATATGGTCATTATGAGTTTGTGGTCATGCCATTTGGGTTGACCAATGCCCTTGCTGCTTTCATGGACCTCATGAATAGAGTGTTTAAGGAGTTTTTGGATAAGTTTGTGATAGTATTTATCGACGACATTCTCGTTTATTCAAAGACTCGAGACCAACATGAGAAGCATATAAGGACAGTTTTGCAAGACATTGAAACAGCACCAGTTGTATGCCAAATTCTCTAAATGCGAATTTTGGTTGGATCGTGTGGCATTCCTTGGTCATGTGATTTCTAAAGATGGCGTAATGGTGGATCCCGTGAAGGTTAAGGCCGTTAGTAATTGGAAGAGACCAACCAACGCAAGTGAGATCAGAAGTTTCCTTGGTTTAGCGGGTTATTATAGGAAATTTGTAGCTAATTTCTCGAAACTTGCTATGCCGCTTACGACACTTACCCGAAAAGGAAAGAAGTTCGAATGGACAGAGGATTGCGAAAAGAGCTTTCAAGAGCTGAAGAGATTGACTCACAAGTGCTCCAATCTTGACGATTCCGGATGGGGATGAAGGGTTCGTAATTTACAGTGATGCTTCTAAAATGGGACTTGGTGCAGTCTTGATGCAGAATGAGAAGGTAATTGCCTATGCTTCAAGGCAATTAAAGGACTAGGAGAAGAACTATCTCACCCATGACCTAGAGTTGGCTACTGTTGTTTTTGCATTGAAAATATGGAGGCATTATTTGTATGGAGTCCGATGTCAAATATACACCAATCACCAAAGTTTGAAGTACTTCTTCACGCAAAAGGATTTGAATATGAGGCAAAGGAGGTGGCTTGAGCTAGTAAAGGATTACGACTGTGAAATCCTATATCACCCGGGGAAGGCAAATAGAGTAGCTGATCCGTTGAGTCAAAAGACCCATGCCACGTTAATGTCCTTGAATGCGACGTCCTAGCCCCTTCAAAAGGAGATTTTTGATTTTGGGTTGGAATTAATAGTTGGGCAACTTTCTACAATGACCTTGTCTCCAACTATTTTAGATGACATTCGGAGCAAATAAGATCTTGATCCAAGCCTTGTGAGGATTAAAAAAGAAATGCTCGAAGAGATGTGTGAAGGATTTAGTGTGTTTGATGATGGAGTGCTGAAGCTTAAGGGACGTTTATGTGTTCCTAAGGACGAGGAGCTGAGGAAAAATATTTTTGAAGAGGCGCACAACACCCCGTATACGCTTCATCCTGGCGCAACCAAAATGTATATGGATCTTAAGAATAGTTTCTGGTGGTTCGGAATGAAGAAGGATGTAGCACACTATGTGAAGCACTATATGACGTGCCAACAAGTTAAGGCTGAGCACCAAAAGTCAGGAGGGGTACTTCAGTCAATTCAGACACCGGAATGGAAATGGGAAGACATTGTGATGGATTTTATTACTGGATTGCCAAGGACTACGAATGGATACGATGCTATATGGGTGGTCATCGACAGATTGACCAAGTCAGCATGTTTTCTTCCTATACGATTGACGTCCTCTATGGAACAGTTGGCAGAAATTATAGGTGAAGGAGGTCGTGAGGCTTCATGGTGTTCCCAAATCTATTATTTCCGATCGAGATAGTAGGTTCACCTCCCATTTTTGGAAAAGCGTTCAAGCTGCTATGGGTACGAAGTTAAATTTAACACGGCTTTTCATCCGCAAACAGACGGTCAGACGGAGAGGACTAATCAGACACTTGAGGATATGCTTCGAGCTTGTGTCTGGACTTCAAAGGGAGTTTGGTGTAAGTTTTTACCGTTAGCTGAGTTCGCTTATAACAATAGTTATCAAGCGATGCTTGGGATCGCTCCCTATGAAGTACTTTATGGAAGACGTTGTAGGTCCCCAATTTATTGGCATGAGGCTGGGGAGAAGAAGCTAGCGGAAGTAAGAACTTAAGGAGAAAACTAACTTCTTTTAATAAGACGACTGAAGCATTGAAAGTGATTCAACAGCGGATTGCCACAGCTCAAAGTAGGCAGAAAAAGCTATGCGGATGTGCGTCGAAGGCCCTTAGGTTTGAGGTTGGAGACTTGGTGTTTATCAAGGTCGCCCCGATGAAGGGTTGTGATACGATTTGGGAAGAAAGGCAAGCTTAGTCCCAGGTATGTGTGACCATATATGGTGATTGAGCGTATCGGCAATGTGGCATACAAGTTAGATTTGCCTCAGGAGATGGCATCCATCCACAACGTATTTCATGTCACGATGTTGAAGAAGTATGTACCGGATCCATATCACGTCCTTCAACTGCAATCGATTCAATTCAAGAGGATATGAGTTATGAAGAGAAACTAGTTGAGATTCTTGATCGAAAGACAAAGACCTTGAGGAACAAAGAGATTCTCTTAGAAAAAGTTCTCTGGCGTAATCACAAGGTAGAGGAAGCTACATGGGAGTGAGAAGATGCAATGAGAATGAATTATCTGGAATTATTTTAAGTTTTGGGGACGAAACTTTTATAAGATAAGAGGGATTGTAACGCCCCAAACACTAACTAACAATAATATTAGGAAATTAACATTAGAATTAATGTGATGTTTGCGATGAGGATAGTAATTCTTAATTCTAATGTTATGTTGAGTTATTTTTCACAGGTGACGCGACGAGGACTCGATGTGCTAGAACAAAGTTCATGCCAAATTGATGATTTTTTTTATGATGACTTGATAATTTTGTGTGATGGCTTAAATATATATATGGTATGTAGTATTTGTGATGATGTTAATTTTTTTTTTTTTAAAAAAAAAAAAAAAGGGGGGAAAGCATGTTATCCGAAAAAGACATATTTTATATGATGTTAAATTCTGACTCAATTATGAATCTTTAAATGTCAAAAATTATTCTGTAAATTAGATAAACTTATAGATCTTTTCATAAGCTTTCCAACGCCTACTTATTTGTATAAATCCGATATCAGAATAAGAAGTTATGACCAGTATACTATCTGGATAACTGTTAGTCACCAACCAGTTTACCATGCGCGATTAGAGGTGCGAAAATTCTAAAAGTTAACCTAGTTGTTTCCTTTTCCTCCCACATGTTTTCACACCCTAATGACAGTCATTCCATAGCAATTAAGAGACAATTAAACAAAAGAATTTAATCTCAATTAATTCCAAAATTTATTTGGGATTAAATTACTCACAAATTGTTTTTATAATTTTCAAAATTTCTCTTTTTACATGCTCTCTCTTTCTCTCACTTCCCTAGCCTCCCTTTTTCCTTCTTTCCCATTCTCTTTGGCTGCTCTCTCTGCCCCTCTCTCACGCACAAACAGAGGAAAAAAAAAAAAAAAAAAGAATTCGCCCAAACCTCCAAATTCTTCCAAGTCGAAAATCAAAGGATTTTAAGGTATGTTTTGGTATTGTCTGATGATGAGGATGATTTTCTTATTTGTTTTAGTTTGGGATTCTTTGAGGGATTGTATGATTTTCTTGATGAGTGTTTTCATGTGAGTTTAAGGAGATGATGAGAAATATTTATGGAATGATGATCGAAAGAATGGCGTTATGGTTGATTTGTGAACAAGACGAAAATAGGGTTTTTGATTCTTGATTTATGATTTCATTGGTATGGTGATGAATAATTTTATATGTTAGAAATATGTCTTAGGCTGTTTTGTGTGTGTGTGTGTGTGTGTATGAATTATGTATATTATGGTGATAATTTTTTTATATTTTAATGATTTTCGGATTTGATCACTGCTACTGGAATTTTCAGATTTTAAGATAAGAATTCCAAACGGTTTTTAAGGATGAAAATGGGCTCCATTTTTAATACAATTGATATTTTTGGAAAGCCCTAGATGTCTATTTTCTTTTAAAATTAGTTTCATATCGTTTGGAGTTATGTGTGAATTTTTATGATTTTTCAAATAGCCATAGGTCGGGACTGCCAAATTCGGTAAAATTTTAATGATCAGATTTCAAAACAGTTTTTGAGGATCCAAACGGTCTCCGTTTTTAACAAATTTGATATTTTTTAGAAAACTATAGATGTCTATTTTCATTTGGAATCAGTTTTATATCATTTAGAGATATATGTAAATTTTTGTGATTTTTCAAATAGGTAGAGGTCCGGCTGCCAGTTTCGGTAAAATTTTAGAAATCAATTTCAAAACTAATTTTGAGGGTCCAAACGGTCTTCAGTTTTTATGAATTGGGAACCATTAGAAAGATCTGGATGTCTAATTTCATTTAAAATTGGTTTCAGAGCATTCAGATCCCTGTATGAATTTTTATGAATTTTTTAAGGGACAAAGGTCTAACTGGCAGTTTCTGTAAAGATTTGTAATTTCATGAAATTGTTCAATTTTTGTGTTTTGATGTTATTGAATGATGAAATAGGCCTTTTAGGCGCTGCTATGATATGATGGATGTGTTTTGATGAATTATTATAAGCTTTTGTTGATTTTATTATATTTACTATTCATGGCATGAACGGTTCTAAAGGCGAGCACCCGAGACCTCAATCGCGCGTCACCATCGGAAAATTTGAAAAGGTTAAGTAAGGGCGTTTATGTAAGTACACTCTCACCTGTAATATGAATTAAGATTTGAGAAGTATATGTTTTGATGTTGATGATGATGTTATGATGTTCTTAAATAATACTTCTCTTATGATGACGTTTTGATTAAAGTATATACATGGTATGTATATGTATTTTATGTTTTAAAATGACGTTGTACACCCTTGATGATGATGATGATGATGTTGTCCGGTGAACGGACTTTTGTCACCGTTGGTTTGGGATTTGTTACCTCAACCCTTCCGTGACTAGCGCGCTATGATGGTACAACGCCGGGCCCAATATATGACGGTTTTAAAAGTAAAAAGTTTTTAAAATGATGTTTATATTTATGATGATAAAAGAAAAATGTTTATTTACATTTGTGGATTTAAGTGTCTTACTAAGCTCTTACTTATATAAGTTAATTCATGTTGCAGATAAAGGAAAAGGGTAAGATATAGTGTTGGAGGAGCTTGGAGCGGAAGCGGGACGATATGTGATAGGAAAACGGGAGGAACGATCAAAAGATTGACATTTTTTATTTCAAATGAAGTTTTGAGATTTTAATTTATTATTATTTGATTGGATGTTTCATAAGAACTTAAATTTTATTTCATGAGTTGGGTTTTAAAATATATATACTTATATTAATTATGAAGTATAATTTTGATATAGTTTAAAAAAATTCTAGAGTTTTCTAAAATTATCTAAGTAAAGTTTTCCGTTATATAAAGATTTTTATTTTAAGCTAAATCTTTTCCGTAATTTTATAAGAGATGAATGATTAAATAAGAAGTCAACTGTAACGGTCCGTGAGGGGTCGTTACAACCTTAGTCCAACTTAATGACCATAGCTAATGAGATTGGGCCTTACAAGTCCAATGCTAAATGGAAGACAACCTACTTAGGGGTAGACACTTAGGTGACTCATTGTCACTAAGATGATGAAGATTAATTAATTAATTAAGAAATAGATTAATAAACTAATAAATTTTTAACAAAATATATTTTTGTTAAGAATGTTAATTGTTAATTAATTAAATTAATTAGTTAATTAACTATTAATTAATTAATTATAAGAGCTAATTAAATTATTATTAGTTGTGTAAGTAAGAATATTATGTTGAGTAATTACACAATTAAAATTTGTGATTTATTAGAGATAAATTAATCATTAATTATTGATAAAGTTATTAATATAATTATGGATGATTAATTAGAGATTAATTAAATATTAATTATTAGTATAATCTAATAATTAATTGATAATTACTATATAATAAGAATATTAATAAGAACGCAAGTTATAAATTATGATCTTGAAGGTTGTTGGAGGGTTTCTCCCCCAACTCCCCATTGGTTGCGTGCATATGGATACGACATAGGGGCGTTTAAGTAGACAAGATATATATATATATATATATATATATAATAAAGCATAATTGAACACATATAAATCACATGCATTTGAACATTCATATTGTGACATGTGATGATATGATCTATGAAAATATTTTGTGCGATATAGATTGTGCTTGCTGAACGAAATCTCATATGTTTATGTTCGTGCCATAGGTAGCGTGGGTAAGTAGCCCGCCACTTAAATGTTTTCTGGACTGACGAAGCAGTGCCGAGACGATGAAGGAAGGGAGTAGGATAACACTATGAATTTAATTTCCACATTTAAACTTCTTAGATTATTTTGTATCGATTATATTTATAATTATGTTTTCAATATTTTAGTACCACTAAACTAATAAGAGTACTTTAAGGAAAAAAAAAACACTTTTAGAGTCTTTCCTTTTAACTCACAAGACGTTATAGCTTTTTAAATATTATCTAAGTATGAATTTGAAGAGAATATTTATTATCCAGAGTTTTTCAATTTCCTCAGTTAAAAATTTTAGTATATCTAACTCTTGAGGTACGAGTATGATTTGTTTTTTTTTTTTTTTAATTTTATGTATTTTGGAACCCAACATAAATAAGTGTTAAGACAAAATGAACTAAGAATAAAAAAGTTAGTTAACGGTCCGAAAAGTCGGGTCGTTTTAGGAGCTCTACCACAAATACTCTCACTATTATTTATAGGAAAGAACATAAGTATTTTTTTTTTCTTTTCGTTTTTCAATTTGAACATAAACAAGTATGAATGCAAACTAGGTTTTGCTCAAGTTGAATTTAAACAACAAAAATATTAGAATTACCTCCGAATTTTAGGCCTTGTTACAAACTACCATCCGAATATTAATTTGTAGCATTCTTTCCCCTTGAACTTTGATAAAGTTTGTGAATTTTCTCCCTCAGTTAGATATTTGATGAAAAACTGCGCACAACACTCATTGAAGTATGAGTTGAGGATATTAAATGTAATATTATGAAGTGGCATACATTGACAACACTCTTAGCACCCATTACGCTTGTTAAATTTGCAATAACGAAATTACTCATAAGAGAGAAATTAGGAAAAAATAATAACAA